>AWWV01015822.1:0-16942 GCA_001974805.1 Corchorus capsularis | reverse complement strand
CTTGATTGGAGTTTTTCCATGAGCTTGATGATGATGATGTAAAGCTCTTCTTATTCCTTTTTACTTGGCTTTCGGCCTTCAAAGCATGTTGAAGCAACTCCTCAACCTCATAGTGTTGTTGTATCTCCACAATATCATGAATTTCTCTATTCAATCCCGCCAAGAATCTAGCTATAGTAGCTTGTGGAGCTTCATCGATCTCGGCCCTTGACATCAACAACATCATCTCGGAGTAGTATTCATCAACACTCCTAGTTCCTTGCCTCAAGGATTGTAACTCTTGGTAGAGACCATTAGTGTAAAAGCTTGGAACAAACCTCTTCCTCATATAACTCTTTAGACCTAACCAAGTGTTGATCGGCCTTTCCAAGTTTCTTCTTCTTGTTTGCACAAATTGATTCCACCAATTTAAAGCATTCTCTGTGAATTCAAGAGTAGCAATTTGTACCTTCTTTGGCTCGGCATGTGGATAGTAATCAAAATACATATCCAATTTCGACTCCCACTCCAAGTAATCGGATGGAGACCCTCTCCCATTGAATTTTGGGATTTTGTACTTGATGTTGTCTTTAGGCTCCTCTCTCTCAATTCCTCTCCTAGGCCGCATGTTTTCATTGTGAGCTTGCCCACCAAGTTCTTGTTGCCTTAGTCTCTCCATGGGATCGATTCTAGCAATTTGCCTCGGTGGTGGAGGATGCTCCTCTTCATTGTTGCGTGCGACATTAGCTCTTTGAGGTGGTTGAACTTGTTGATTTTGGCCATCCCTTACTTGTTGGACTTCATTGGCCAAGGTGATGCGCCAAGGGCTTATCATGGCTTAGAAGAACACATTGGAGCCAATGAAGATCAAGGAGATGTCATCGATGCTAGCTTCGAGGAGCATGGAGTTGGAGGCGCGAGTGACCAGCCATGCGATTTGGAGAAGCCCGGCCAACACAGGCCACGCGACTCGGAGATGCCTGGCCATCACCGGCCACGCGACATGAACATGTCCGGCCACAACCGGCCATCGTTTGGCGCACCAATCGGCCACAACCGGCCATCGATTGGGCCATCCGGACAAGACCGACCTTTTGACCCTTTAGCCATTCCGCAAGGTCCAATGACTAGGGCACGGACTAAAAGGTTCAAGGAAGCTTTATTGGGCTTTGTTAGATCTCATCTTGGAGGTTTAGAGTCCATTGAAGAACATTTGGAAGGCATTGAAGTCGACATCACCAAGAATATTCCCATCGATTCCAAGGTGTTTACCTTACTTGAAATCGATGAGCATTAGACTTTGGCATTGTGTAATTCGGCCTCATGGGCCTTTATTCTATCTTAGATTAGTTATTTATTTAGTTTAGAAGACATTGGGTTGGGCCTTGTTTGACTAAGTCCAATCCTTGTTTAATTATGTAATATTATTTACTTTTCCTAGTAGGACAAGGAGTAGGCTATTTCCCTGTTCCTTCCTTTAGGTAATGTTTTCCTTTTAGCTTTAGGAGAAGGGTTATGCGTTCCCTATATAAAGGGACCATCCCCCTCTTGTAAACATAAGTCAAGTTAATCAAATAAAGTTGAGAGGTTTATACCCACATCGATTTCTTTGGCTTCATTGTTCTAGTTTGAGCAAACTTAGGGTTCTTCAATCTTGTAGAGTCCTAGCAAACAATTAAGTTGCGATTGCTTGGTTGTTTGTGAAACTTGTGATCTTAGGTGTTCAAGTGCAGGTCGACTTGGAGGTCTAAGGCCGACGAACGAAGGAAGATTTATCAAGTGAAGATTGTCGACATACACATCTAGAAGTTTGGTGATTCAAGTTGATCTTAGGCGGGTCTCTAAGGTGGATTTGGACCAATTACAACTAGATTCGTATCAATTGGTAATCAGAGCTTAGGTTTATCATCTTCAATCGGTAAATCTATCTTTTTACTCATCATTCATCCCATCGATTTCACCCACACTCATATCGCACCACCCTTCTTGAAAAATTCAAAAATTCAGAAACTTCAAAAATTCATAGCCGATTCATCTTGCATCGTTTTACTTTGAAATTTCAGATTTGAACCCCTCATAACTAGTAGTTATATCGAAAAATATAAAAAAATAAAAAAAATTTCGGCCAGAAACTTGTAATTTTTGTTCTAGATTCGTTTGAGCTCGGAAAGCTGTGAAATTTGAGCTTTAGCCTTATTTTGGTGTGATCTTGCTGGGAAAATATTGAAAAAAATCAAAAAAATCTGTGCTGTTATCGATTTTTTTCCAGGAACTAGGGTTCTTAGTTTGGGAAATTTGGGAATTAGGGTTTTCTTGTGCAATTGACCTAATTAGTTGCAATAACTCTAATTGTTTGTGTATTTGAGATCCTTGGATTGCTTTTGCTGTTAATTGTGATTTAATTTGAAGAATTTCAGGTTACAAACCCTATTGGATTCAAGTGGTACAAAATAGGAGACAAGTGGTACTAGGGTTTATGCTAACCGATTTGATATTGTGATTTATGCTTGAATTGAGTTGTTGTGCAGCAACTTTGGAGAAGAATTTCGACATAAGGAGCCTGCATTAAGTGGTTTGGTTTGGTTTAAGATCACTTTTCTTTTGATTCACAAATAACTTTGCTATTAATTGTTTGTTCCTCAAGTAGGTCACGAGAAGAAAGGAGTGCTCTAGGAGTTGCTCTTATTAGGCCTATTGAAGCTAGTAAAAGGCAAATCTTGTGAGATCAGTAAGAGAGTAGTGGACCGCCAATCCATAGGACTTGAGTACAAACACGAGAGCACAAGTCAAAGGTATAAGCACACACACACTTGTGAGGATTTTTACCACTAATCTTTGTTCTTTTTGTAGGTATAAGGGAAGAAGAACAAGAGCAACCAAACGTGGTTGCTATGTTGCAAGCTCTAATGCAACATTTTGACAATATGAATACTAAGTTCGATACCTTGGCCAATGAAGTACAACAAGTAAGGGATGGCCAAAATCAACAAGTTCAACCACCTCAAAGAGCTAATGTCGCACGCAACAATGAAGAGGAGCATCCTCCACCACCGAGGCAAATTGCTAGAATCGATCCCATGGAGAGACTAAGGCAACAAGAACTTGGTGGGCAAGCTCACAATGAAAACATGCGGCCTAGGGGAGGAATTGAGAGAGAGGAGCCTAAAGACAACATCAAGTACAAAATCCCTAAATTCAATGGGAGAGGGTCTCCATCCGATTACTTGGAGTGGGAGTCGAAATTGGATATGTATTTTGATTACTATACTCATGCCGAGCCAAAGAAGGTACAAATTGCTACTCTTAAATTCACAGAGAATGTTTTAAATTGGTGGAATCAATTGGTGCAAACAAGAAGAAGAAACTTGGAAAGGCCGATCAACACTTGGTTAGGTCTAAAGAGTTATATGAGGAAGAGGTCTCCAAGCTTTTACACTAATGGTCTCTACCAAGAGTTACAATCCTTGAGGCAAGGAACTAGGAGTGTTGATGAATACTACTCCGAGATGATGTTGTTGATGTCAAGGGCCGAGATCGATGAAGCTCCACAAGCTACTATAGCTAGATTCTTGGCGGGATTGAATAGAGAAATTCATGATATTGTGGAGATGCAACAACACTATGAGGTTGAGGAGTTGCTTCAACATGCTTTGAAGGCCGAAAGCCAAGTAAAAAGGAATAAGAAGAGCTTTACATCATCATCATCAAGCTCATGGAAAACTCTAATCAAGAAGGATGACAAGTCATCAAAGGAAAGGGAGTCTGCGCAAAAGGTTATGACCCCTAAAACCTATTCTAAATCTTCATCTAGCTCATCTTCTAAAAGCTATGTAAAGTGTTTCAAGTGTCAAGGATATGGACACTTTGCAAGAGATTGCGTTAACAAGAAAGTCATGCTCACTAATGACAATGGCGAGATTGTAAGTGAAGATGAATATATTGCGCTTGGATCAAGTGGTGATGGAGATGATGAAGGAGATGGGCATGATGATAGTGATGATGGTGACGGTTTTGCACTTAGAAGTTTAGTTGCTAGGAGAACTTTGAGTGCTTATGTGAAAGATGATGTGAACAACCAAAGGGAGAACTTGTTTCATACTAGGATGCATGCGAATGGGAAGCCTAGTAGTGTGATTATTGATGGTGGGAGTTGTACAGACATAGCTAGTGTTTATTTGGTGAAGGAGATGCAATTACCCACTACAAAACACCCTAAACCTTATAGTTTGGGTTGGATTAACGATAAGGAGGAAATTAGGGTTAACAAACAAGTTTTAGTTTCTCTTTGTTTGGGCAGGTACAAAGGAGATGTATTGTGCGATATCTTACCTATGCAAGCATGCCATGTACTACTTGGACGACCATGGCAATATGACAACAAAGTTCAACATGATGGTGAGACGAACCAATATACTCTCATGTGTGGTAAGAAGCCCTTTACTTTTATTCCGTTATCACCTCAAGAGGCTTTAAAAGATCAATTGAAATTGAAAGAGGATTTTGCTAAGATAGATTCGGAATTTATGGCTAAAGAGAAGACTAATCATGCTCCTTGCGATATAGTCAAGCATGCTAGTTCTAAGAAGTTTAATAAGGAGTGTATGTTAGCTACTAAGAGTGAGATTAAAGAAGCTTTGAATGATAATTCTGTTTTGATCTTGCTTTTGCTTAAATATACACTTGTGAGCACTGACCACTTGGAAAGCGAGCTTCCAAGCAACATTGTTTCTCTTTTGAGTGATTATGTAGATGTGTTTCTTCAGGAGATTCCTAGTGGTTTACCACCAATTAGGGGAATTGAACATTAAATCGACTTCATCCCTGGGGCGCAAATTCCAAATAAGCCAGCTTATAGGACAAATCCTGAAGAAACAAAGGAATTGGAGAAACAAGTTGGTGAGCTACTTCAAAAAGGTTTTGTGCGTGAAAGTCTTTCTCCATGTGCCGTTCCTGTGTTGCTTGTTCCTAAGAAAGATGGGAATTGGAGAATGTGAGTTGATTGTAGGGCAATAAAAAACATCACGGTAAAGTATCGTCACCCTATTCCTAGATTAGATGATATGCTTGATGAATTGCATGGTGCTTGCTTATATTCTAAGATTGATCTTAAGAGTGGCTATCATTAAATTCGCATGAAAGAGGGTGATGAATGGAAAACTGCCTTTAAAACTAAATTAGGGTTGTATGAATGGTTAGTATGCCTTTTGGATTGACTAATGCACCTAGTACATTCATGCGATTAATGAATCATGTTTTAAGACCTTTTATTGGCAAGTTTGTTGTTGTTTATTTTGATGATATACTTGTGTATAGCCGAAACCTAGATGAGCATGTTAAGCATCTTAGAAGTTGAGAAATTGTATGCTAACCTTAAGAAGTGCACCTTTTGCACAAACAAGCTTGTTTTTCTTGGTTTTGTGGTTTCATCGCAAGGAATAGAGGTTGATGAAGAAAAGATCAAGGCAACCAACGAATGGCCAACACCCACCAACGTTGGACAAGTGAGATCTTTTCATGGACTAGCCGGATTCTATAGGAGGTTTGTTAAGGACTTTAGCACCTTAGCCACCCCTATTACAAGTGATGCGCCAAGGGCTTATCATGGCTTAGAAGAACACATTGGAGCCAATGAAGATCAAGGAGATGTCATCGATGCTAGCTTGGAGGAGCATGGAGTTTGAGGCGCGAGTGACCGGCCATGCGATTTGGAGAAGCCCGGCCAACACCGGCCACGCGACCCGGAGATGCCCGGCCATCACCGGCCACGCGACAAGGACATGTCCGGCCACAACCGGCCATCATTTGGCGCACCAACCGGCCACAACCGGCCATCGATTGGGCCATCTGGACAAGACCGACCTTTTAACCCTTTAGCCATTCCGCAAGGTCCAATGACTAGGGCACGGGCTAAAAGGTTCAAGGAAGCTTTATTGGGCTTTGTTAGATCTCATCTTGGAGGTTTAGAGTCCATTGAACAACATTTGGAAGGCATTGAAGTCGACATCACCAAGAATATTCCCATCGATTCCAAGGTGTTTACCTTACTTGAAATCGATGAGCATTAGACTTTGGCATTGTGTTATTTGACCTCATGGGCCTTTATTCTATCTTAGATTAGTTATTTATTTAGTCTAGAAGACATTGGGTTGGGCCTTGTTTGACTAAGTCCAATCCTTGTTTAATTATGTAATGTTATTTACTTTTCCTAGTAGGACAAGGAGTAGGCTATTTCCTTGTTCCTTCCTTTATGTAATGTTTTCCTTTTACGTTTAGGAGAAGGGTTATACGTCCCCTACTACTATATAAAGGGACCATCCCCCTCTTGTAAACATAAGTCAAGTTAATCAATAAAGTTGAGAGGTTTATACCCACATCGATTTCTTAGCTTCATTGTTCTAGTTTGAGCAAACTTAGGGTTCTTCAATCTTGTAGAGTCCTAGCAAACAATTAAGTTGTGATTGCTTGGTTGTTTGTGATTCTTGTGATCTTAGGTGTTCAAGTGCAGGTCTAATTGAGTGCTTAAGGCCGACGAAAGAGGAGGGATAGCTTTGTGAAGGTCATCGACATACAAGTCTAGAAGTTGAAGAAGTTCAAGTCGACTTTGGTGGATATTCAAAGGTTGGATTTGAATCTAATACAACTAGATTCGTATCAACCTTTTAGCCCGTGCCCTAGTCATTGGACCTTGCGGAATGGCTAAAGGGTCAAAAGGTCGGTCTTGTCCGGATGGCCCAATCGATGGCCAGTTGTGGCCGGTTGGTGCGCCAAGCGATGGCCGGTTGTGGCCGGACATGTCCATATCACGTGGCCGGTGATGGCCGGGCATCTCCGGGTCGCGTGGCTGGTGTTAGCAGGGCTTCTCCAAGTCGCATGGCCGGTCACTCGCGCCTCCAACTCCATGCTCCTCCAAGCTAGCATCGATGACATCTCTTTGATCTTCATTGGCTCCAATGTGTTCTTCTAAGCCATGATAAGCCCTTGGCGCATCAAGCATGCCATGTAGTACTTAGTCGACCTTGGCGATATGACAACAAAGTCCAACATGATGGTGAGACGAACCAATATACTCTTATGTGTGGTAAGAAGCCCTTTACTTTAATTCCTTTATCACTTCAAGAAGCTTTAAATGATCAAATTAAAGTGAGAGATGATTTTGCTAAATTGGATGCTGAATTTAGGGCTAAAGAAAAGAGTAAATCTGAACCTAAAATTGATGATTGTTTTGATGATAAAACTGCCTTAGTTGCAAAGAGTGTTTTAGATGTTGTTTGGGATGATACTAAACCTAATTTGAGTGTTGTTTGCAATGACACTAAATTTGTTTTAAGTGTTGTTTGTGATGATACTAAATCTGTTTTGGATGCTAATTGTGATGAAAACAATTCTGTTTTGGTTGATCATAGCATTGCAAAAAATTCTGTTTTGGTTGATCATAGCATTGCAAATAATTCTGTTTTGGTTGATTATAGCATTAAAAAAAATTTTGTTTTGGGTGAAAAGAAAGAGATTTCTAAGGAAATTGTTAAATGGTGTATGTTAGCTACTAAAAGTGAGATTAAGAGTGCTTTGCATGATAATTCTGACTTGATCTTACCTTTGTTTCGAAATACACTAATGGGTACTAACAACTTGGCTGGAGATATTCCAAGCAATATTGTGTCTCTTTTGAGTAATTTTTTAGGAATTGGAGTTGTTTTGATGCAAGGAGAGAAGTCCCTAGCTTACTTTTGTGGGAAAATTCTAGTGGATTTCCACCCATTAAAGAGATTGAATTTCATCCATATGTGGTGCAATACAATCAAGATTTGAGGACAAATCTTCTTCAAGGGGGAGTGAATGATGCGCCCAAGGCTTATCATGGAAGGAATTATGCGCCAAGGACTTATTATGGACTTGAAGACAAGCATGGAGAGCATGGAAAGGATGTGCAAGGGCTGCAAGGAAGCATAGAGATGTATGAAGATCATGGAGATATCGTTGAGCATGTTCCAAGCACCAAGAAGATGCTATTCGATCCTTTGAAGATGCCTAATAGTCCGATGACAAGAGCAAGAGCTAAGAGATTCAAGGATGCACTCATGGGTCTTGTTCTCCTTGCAACCAAACTCTTAAGTGCAAAACCGACACCATCATCACTATCTTCATGCACATTCCCTTCATCATCTCCATCACCACTAGATCCTAGAGTGATCTCTTCATCTTCACTTTCGATTTCTCCTTGGTCATTCACGAACAACACTTTCTTGTTAACACAATCCTTAGCATATTGTCCAAAGCCTTGACACTTGAAAAACTTAACATGATTCTTTGAAGATGAACTCGATGAAGACTGAGAATCGGATTTAGGGGTAGAACCCTTTTGCGCCACCAACTCCTTTTCTTTGGTCAACTTATCATCCTTCTTGATTGGAGTCTTCCATGAGCTTGATGATGATGCAAACCTCTTTTTATTTCTCTTTACTTGGCTCTCGGCCTTCAAAGCATGTTGAAGCAATTCCTCAACATCATAGTGTTGTTGCATCTCCACAATATCATGAATTTCTCTATTCAACCCCGCCATAAATCTAGCTATACTAGCTTGTGGAGCTTCATCAACCTCAGCTCTAGACATTAACAACATCATCTGGGAGTAGTATTCATCAACACTCCTAGTTTCTTGCCTCAAAGATTGCAACTCTTGGTAGAGACCATTAGTGTAAAAGCTTGGAACAAACCTCTTCCTCATAAGGCTCTTTAACGACAACCATGTATCAATAGGTCTTTCCAAATTTCTTCTTCTTGCTTGCACTAATTGATTCCACCAATTCAAAGCATTCTCCGTGAATTCAAGAGTAGCAATTTGCACCTTCTTTGGCTCGGCATGAGGATAGTACTCGAAATACATATACACTTTCGGTTCCCACTCCAAATAATCGGATGGTGACATTAATAGGTCTGAGCTTCCTTAGTCCACTCCAAAACTGGCCTGAGTTTCCTTAGTCCAACAAAACTTCTTACTTTTGAGGCATTCGGTGATAGGAGCAACAATAGTACTAAATCCCTTAATGAACCTCCTATAGAATGATGCCAAACCATGGAAACTCCGAATCTCTTGAATTGACTTAGGAGTAGGCCAATTCAAAATTGCTTCAACCTTCCCACTATCCATTTTGACACCATCACCCGAAACAATATACCCCAAAAATGCAACCTCATGAGTGAAGAAATGACACTTCTTCACATTAGCATAAAGCTTCTCATTTCTCAACAAATCAAACACTTTTCTCAAATGAACAATATGAGAGTCTTCATCAGAACTATAAACCAAAATATCATCAAAATACACAACCACACACTCACCAACACAAGGCTTGAAAACATGATTCATAAACCTCATGAATGTGCTAGGTGCATTAGACAACCAGAATGGCATCACAAGCAAGTCATACAAGCCATCCCTTGTCTTAAAAGTTGTTTTCCACCCATCTCCTGGCTTCATTCGAATCTGGTGATATTGATACGAATCTAGTTGTAATTGGTCCAAATCCACCTTAGAGACCCGCCTAAGATCAACTTGAATCACCAAACTTCTAGATGTGTATGTCGACAATCTTCACTTGATAAATCTTCCTTCGTTCGTCGGCCTTAGACCTCCAAGTCGACCTACACTTGAACACCTAAGATCACAAATTTCACAAACAACCAAGCAATCACAACCTAATTGTTTGCTAGGACTCTACAAGATTGAAGAACCCTAAGTTTGCTCAAACTAGAACAATGAAGCCTAAGAAATCGATGTGGGTATAAACCTCTCAACTTTATTGATTAACTTGACTTATCTTTAGAAAAGGGGGATGGTCCCTTTATATAGGGAATGCATAACCCTTCTCCTAAAGCTAAAAGGAAAACATTACATAAAGGAAGGAACAAGGAAATAGCCTACTCCTTGTCCTACTAGGAAAAGTAAATAACATTATATAATTAAACAAGGATTGGACTTAGTCAAACAAGGCCCAACCCAATGTCTTCTAGACTAAATAAATAACTAATCTAAGATAGAATAAAGGCCCATGAGGCCAAATTACACAATGCCAAAGTCTAATGCTCATCGATTTCAAGTAAGGTAAACACCTTGGAATCGATGGGAATATTCTTGGTGATGTCAACTTCAATGCCTTCCAAATGTTCTTGAATGGACTCTAAACCTCCAAGATGAGATCTTACAAAGCCCAATAAAGCTTCCTTGAACCTTTTAGCCCAAGCCCTAGTCATTGGACCTTGCGGAATGGCTAAAGGATCAAATGGGCGGTCTTGTCCGGATGACCCAATCGATGTCCGGTTGTGGCCGGTTGGTGCGCCAAGCGATGGCCGGTTCTGGCCGGTTGTCCCATGCGATGTCGCATGCGATGGCCGGTCATGTGGCCGGTCATGTGGCAGGTGTTGCGCGGCTTCTCCAAGCAATGGCCGATCACTCGTGCCTCCAACTCCATGCTCCTCCAAGCTAGCATTGATGACATCTCCTTGATCTTCATTGGCTCCAATGTGTCCTTCTAAGCCATGATAAGCCCTTGGCGCATCAGATATCCACTCCTCAAATCAATCTTGGAAAACACCTTTGCACCATGTAGTTGATCAAGCAAGTGATCAAGCCGAGGATTGGGAAATCTATAATCAATGTTGATCTTATTGATGGCTCGGCTATCAACACACATCCTCCATGAACCATCCTTGTTTGGTACCAATAGAGCAGGAACTGCACAAGAGCTCAAACTCTCTCGGATCAACCCCTTTTTTAGTGATACGAATCTAGTTGTATTAGATTCAAATCCAACCTTTGAATATCCACCAAAGTCGACTTGAACTTCTTCAACTCCTAGACTTGTATGTCGATGACCTTCACAAAGCTATCCCTCCTCTTTCGTCGGCCTTAAGCACTCAATTAGACCTGCAATTTAATTCTCAAGATCACAAGATTCACAAACAACTAAGTTACTCAACCTAATTGCTTGCTAGAACTCTACAAGATGAAGAACCCTAAGTTTGCTCAAACTAGAACAATGAAGCCAAAGAAATCGATATGGGTATAAACCTCTCAACTTTATTGATTAACTTGACTTATGTTTACAAGAGGGGGATGGTCCCTTTATATAGTAGTAGGGTCAACCAAAATCCTAAAATAAATCCTAATTTTCGTCCAAATATAAGGGCTAGGGAAAACCTAGTCCAAACCCAACTAGGAAAAGGAAATAAAGACATAATTAAACAAGGATTGGACTTAGTCAACCAAGGCCCAAAACAAATAACATCCAAACTTAAAAATAAGCTAATTTAAGATATAATTAAGCCCAAACAAAGCAAACTAATGCTAATGGGCTCATGCCATGATGTCAATCCAGCCATCTAGAATCAATAGCAAGCAAAGTAATGAACTTGTAATTGATTTGTAATTTCTTGCCCAAATCATCACCAAAGCTCTTCAATTAAACTTCAATGGTCTTCAAGTCTTCAAGATGAGTTCGAACAAGGCCCATGAGTGCATCCTTGAATCTTTTAGCTCTTGCTCTTGTCATCGGACCTAATGGCATCTTCAAATGATCAAATGGCATCTTAATGGCATCTTCTTGGTGAATTGCGATTTCATTCTCTCCTTTAAGCTTGTCTTCAAGTCCATAGTAAGTCCTTGGCGCATCATTCCGTCCATGATAAGCCTTGGGCGCATCATTCCCTCCCCCTTGAAGAAGATTTGTCCTCAAATCTTGCTTGTATTGCACCACATACGGATGGAATTCAATCTCTTTAATAGGTGGAAATCCACTAGGAATTTTCCCACAAAAGTAAGCTACGGGCTTTTCTCCTTGCATCAAAACAACTCCAATTTCTACAAAATCACTCAAAAGAGACATAATATTGCTTGGAATATCTCCAGCCAAGTTGTTAGTACCAATTAGTGTATTTCGAAACAAAGGTAAGATCAAATCAGAATTATCATGCAAAACACTTTCAATCTAGTTGCATTAGATTCAAATCCACCCTTTGAATATCCACCAAAGTCGACTTCAACTTCTTCAACTCCTAGACTTGTATGTCGATGACCTTCACAAGGCTATTCCTCCTCTTTCGTCGGCCTTAAGCACTCAATTAGACCTGCAATTTAATTCTCAAGATCACAAGATTCACAAACAACTAAGTTATCTCAACCTAATTGCTTGCTAGGACTCTACAAGATGAAGAACCCTAAGTTTGCTCAAACTAGAACAATGAAGCCAAAGAAATCGATATGGGTATAAACCTCTCAACTTTATTGATTAACTTGACTTATGTTTACAAGAGGGGGATGGTCCCTTTATATAGTAGTAGGGGACGCATAACCCTTCTCCTAAAGCTAAAAGGAAAACATTACATAAATGAAGGAACAAGGAAATAACCTACTCCTTGTCCTACTAGGAAAACTAAATAACATTACATAATTAAGTAAGGATTGGACTTAGTCAAACAAGGCCCAACCCAATGTCTTCTAGATTAAATAAAGAACTAATCTAAGATAGAATAAAAGCCCATGAGGCCGAATTACACAATGCCAAAGCCTAATGCTCATCGATTTCAAGTAAGGTGAACACCTTGGAATCGATGGGAATATTCTTGGTGATGTCGACTTCAATGCCTCCCAAATGGTCTTCAATGGACTCTAAACCTCCAAGATGAGATCTAACAAAGCCCAATAAAGCTTCCTTAAACCTTTTAGCCCAAGCCCTAGTCATTGGGCCTTGCGGAATGGCTAAAGGATCAAAAGGCAGGTCTTGCCCGGATGGCCCAAACGATGGCCGGTTGTGGCCGGTTGGTACGCCAAGCAATGGCCGGTTGTGGCCGGTTGCCCCATGCGATGTCGCATGCGATGGCCGGTCAAGTGGCCGGTGCTGCGTGGCTTCTCCAAGCAATGGCCAGTCACAAGTGCTTCCAACTCCATGCTCCTCCAAGCTAGCATCGATGACATCTCCTTGATCTTCATTGGCTCCAATGTGTTCTTCTAAGCCATGATAAGCCCTTGGCGCATCATCCCCTCTCCCTTGAAAAGGATTTGTCCTCAATTCTGCATCACTATCAAACAAGGATAAGTCTGAAACACTAAAAGTAGCACTTGTTGTTGATCCTCTCCAAGGCTTGGAATGGACCATCTCCACGAGGTAAGAGCTTAGACCTTCTCTTTTCAGGGAACCTCTCCTTCCTTAGATGCAACCAAACCCAATCCCTGGGTTCAAATATGACTTCCTTGCGCCCTTTGTTAGCATTCTTGATGTAGTGTTGTGTCTTCTTCTCAATTTGAGCTCGAACCCTCCTTGATAAAGCATCGGCTACCACATTTTCTTTACCTTGTTTGTATAGCACAACATAAGGAAAAGACTCAATGAATTCGCTCCACTTAGCATGTCTTTTGTTCAACTTTTGTTGGCCTCTTAAATACATTAAGCTCTCATGATCCGTATGAATCACGAATTCCTTAGGCCAAAGGTAGTGTTGCCAAGTTTGCAACGCCCTCACAAGAGCATACAACTCTTTGTCATAGGTTGGATAATTCAATGCAGCCCCATTCAATTTCTCACTAAAGTATGCGACGGGCTTCCCACCTTGCATTAAAACAGCTCCAATTCCAACCCCTGATGCATCACATTCAATCTCAAAAGTATTGTTAAAGTTAGGTAAAACAAGCAAAGGAGCATTAGTTAATTTATCCTTCAACGTCTCAAATGCTTTTTGTTGTTCAGCTCCCCACTTGAATGGTGCATTCTTCTTCATAACACTTGTAATAGGGGCGGCTAAGGTGCTAAAGTCCTTAACAAACCTCCTATAGAATCCGGCTAGTCCATGAAAAGATCTCACTTGTCCAACGTTGGTGGGTGTTGGCCATTCTTTGATTGCCTTGATCTTTTCCTCATCAACCTCTATACCTTGCGATGAAACCACAAAACCAAGAAAAACAAGCTTGTTTGTGCAAAAGGTGCACTTCTTAAGGTTAGCATATAATTTCTCAACCCTAAGTACATCTATAACACATCTTAGATGCCTAACATGCTCATCTAGGTTTCGGCTATACACAAGTATATCATCAAAATAAACAACAACAAACTTGCCAATAAAAGCTCTTAAAAGATGATTCATTAATCGCATGAATGTACTAGGTGCATTAGTCAATCCAAAAGGCATAACTAACCATTCATACAATCCTAATTGATGCGCCCAAGGCTTATCATGGAAGGAATTATGCGCCAAGGACATATTATAGACTTGAAGACAAGCACGGAGAGCATGGAAAGGATGATCAAGGGCTGCAAGGAAGCATGGACAAGCTTAAAGGAGAGGATGGAATCGTAATTCACCAAGAAGATGCCATTAAGATGCCATTTGATCCTTTAAAGATGCCATTAGGTCCGATGACAAGAGCAAGAGCTAAAAGATTCAAGGATGCACTCATGGGCCTTGTTCGAACTCATCTTGAAGACTTGAAGACCATTGAAGTTCAATTGAAGAGCTTTGGTGATGATTTGGGCAAGAAATTACAAATCAATTACAAGTTCATCACATTGCTTGCTATTGATTCTAGATGGCCGGATTGACATCATGGCATGAGCCCATTATCATTAGTTATCTTTGTTTGGGCTTAATTCTATCTTAGATTAGCTTATTTTTAAGTTTGGACCTTATTTGGATTGGGCCTTGGTTGACTAAGTCCAATCCTTGTTTAATTATGTCTTTATTTCCTTTTCCAAGTTGGGCAAGGACTAGTTTTTCCCTAGCCCTTATATTTGGACGAAAATTAGGATTTATTTTAGGATTTTGGTTGACCATATCACTATATAAGGCCACCAATATCTCTTGTAAAAGTTGAAGTTGAGTTGATTAATAAAGTTGAGGATTATTTTCCCAAATTGATTATCTTAGCTTCATTGTTCTAGTTTGAGCAAACTTAGGGTTCTTCATCTTGTAGAGTCCTAGCAAGCAATTAGGTTGAGATAACTTAGTTGTTTGTGAATCTTGTGATCTTGAGAATTCAATTGCAGGTCTAATTGAGTGCTTAAGGCCGACGAAAGAAGAGGGATAGCTTTGTGAAGATCATCGACATACAAGTCTAGAAGTTGAAGAAGTTCAAGTCGAGTTTGGCGGATATTCAAAGGTTGGATTTGAATCTAATACAACTAGATTCGTATCAATTGGTATCAGATTCAAATTGATACGAAATAAAGGGTGTTGTGTAGTGGGTAATTGTATCTCCTTCACCAAATAAATACTAGCTATGTTTGTACAACTCCCACCATCGGTAATCACGCTACTAGGCTTCCCATTCGCATACATCCTAGTATGAAACAAGTTCTCCCTTTGGTTGTTCACATCGTTTTTCACATAAGCACTCAAAGTTCTCCTAGCAACCAAACTTTTAAGTGCAAAACCGACACCATCATCACTATCTTCATGCGCATCTCCTTCTTCATCTCCATCACCACTAGATCCTAGAGTAATCTCTTCATCTTCACTTTCGATTTCTCCTTAGTCATTCACGAACAACACTTTCTTGTTCACACAATCTTTAGCATAGTTCCAAAACCTTGACACTTGAACACTTGACATGATTCTTTGAAGATGAACTTGATGAAGATTTAGAATCGGTTTTAGGGGTAGTACCTTTTTGCGCTAACTCCTTCTCTTTAGTCGACTTATCATCCTTCTTAATTGGAGTTTTCCATGAGCTTAGATGATGATGTAAAACTCTTCTTATTCCTCTTTACTTGGCTTTCGGCCTTCAAAGCATGTTGAAGCAATTCCTCAACCTCATTGTGTTGTTGCATCTCCACAATATCATGAATCTCTCTATTCAATCCCGCCATGAATCTAGCTATAGTAGCTTGTGGAGCTTCATCAATTTCGGCCCTTGACATCAACAACATCATCTCGGAGTAGTATTCATCAACACTCCTAGTTCCTTGCCTCAAAAATTGCAATTCTTGGTAGAGACCATTAGTGTAAAAGCTTGGAACAAACCTCTTCCTCATGTAACTCTTTAGACCTAACCAAGTATTGATCGGCCTTTCCAAGTTTCTCCTTCTTGTTTGCACCAATTGATTCCACCAATTTAAAGCATTCTCCGTGAATTCAAGAGTAGCAATTTGTACCTTCTTTGGTTCGGCATGAGGATAGTAATCAAAATACATATCCAATTTCGACTCCCACTCCAAGAAATCGGATGGAGACCCTCTCCCATTGAATTTAGGGATTTTGTATTTGATGTTGTCTTTAGTCTCTTCTCTTTCGATTCCTCTCCTAGGCCGTATGTTTTCATTGATTGCTTGGCCTCCAAGCTCTTGTTGCCTCAATCTTTCCATGGGGTCGATTCTAGCAATTTGCCTCGGTGGTGGAAGCTGAATCTTCTCATTGTTTTGTGCGGCATTAGCCCTTTGTTGAGGTGGTTAAAGCTTGTTGATTTTGGCCATACTTTACTTGTTGGACATCATCGGCCAAGGCATCGAATTTAGTATCCATATTGTCCATACGTTGTATTAGAGCTTGCAACATAGCAGCCACGTTGGCTTGTTCTTGTTCTCCTTCCATAATACCTACAAAAAGAACAAAGATTAGAAGTAAAAATCCTCACAAGTGTGTGTGTGCTTATACCTTTGACTTGTGCTCTCGTGTTTGTACTCAAATCCTATGGATTGGCGGTCCACTACTCTCTTAATGATCTCACAAGATTTGCCTTTTACTAGCTTCAATAGGCCTAATAAGAGCAACTCCTAGAGCACTCCTTTCTTCTGGTGACCTACTTGAGGAACAAACAATTAGTAGCAAAGTTTTTTGTGAATCAAAAGAAAAGTGATCTTAAACCAAACCAAACCACTTAATGCAGGCTCCTTATGTCGAAATTCTTCTCCAAAGTTGCTGCACAAAACTCAATTCAAGCACAAATCACAATATCAAATTGGTTAGCATAAACCCTAGT
>AWWV01015820.1:0-11127 GCA_001974805.1 Corchorus capsularis | reverse complement strand
GGAGTTGTTCAGCTTTCTATGTTATAAAAAATGTAGAAATAGAAAGAGGAACACCAAGATTAGTTATTAATTATAAACCTTTTAAATCAGGCATTAAAATGGATTAGGTACCCAATACCTAATAAAAAAGATTTATTACAAAAACTTTGTAATGCAAACATTTTTTCAAAATTTGATATGAAATCAGGATTTTGGCAAATCCAGATCAAAGAAGAAGAAAGATATAAAACAGCTTTCACAGTTCCATTTGGACAATACGAATGGAATGTAATGCCGTTTGGATTAAAAAATGCTCCTTCTGAATTCCAAAGAATAATGAATGATATTTTCAATCCATACTCTCAATTTACAATTTTTTATATAGATGATGTCTTAGTTTTCTCGGAAAACTTGGATAAACATTTCAAACATTTACATATTCTTATTAAAATTATCAAGAACAATGGTTTAGTTATTTCCAAATCCAAAATGAGTCTATTTCAAACAGAAATTAGATTTTTAGGCCACTATATTACTCAAGGCACCATTACCCCAATAGAAAGATCCATAGATTTTGCTATCAAATTTCCAAACAAAATCTTGGACAAAATCCAACTACAAAGATTTCTAGGAAGCCTAAATTATGTCATAGATTTTTATCCAGGACTTAGCAAATTATGTAAACCATTGTACGATAGATTAAAAAAGTAACCACAACCATGGACTGATGTCCATACCAATATTGTATCCCAAATTAAAAAAGCAAATCATAGATTTACCCTGCTTACACTTAGCAGACCCATCATGCCCAAAAATAGTCGAAACAGATGCTTCAGAAATAGGATATGGAGGAATCTTAAAACAAGTAAAAAATGGCAAGGAACAAATAGTACAGTTTACCTCTAGGCACTGGAATCCAACTCAGCAAAATTATAGTACCATTAAAAAAGAAATTTTGTCGATTGTTTTATGTATTACCAAATTTCAAAGTGATTTAT
The DNA here is from genome assembly GCA_001974805.1 of Corchorus capsularis. NCBI lineage: Eukaryota > Viridiplantae > Streptophyta > Magnoliopsida > Malvales > Malvaceae > Corchorus > Corchorus capsularis. The sequence goes on along the minus strand of AWWV01015820.1, from coordinate 10,150 downwards.
TAAATCAAAAATTCCTCTTGAGAATTGACTGCAAATCAGCAAAAAAGTTTTACAAAAAGATGTTCAAAATATTGCTTCCAAACAAATTTTTGCAAGATGGCAGGCTATTTTAAGCATATTTGATTTCGAAATTGAATATATTAAGGGAGAATCTAATTCTTTACCCGATTTCCTCACCAGAGAATTTTTGCAACATGCCCCCCAAACTGAGAGATAAAGGCAAAAGGAAAGATGAAAGAAACATACAACCCAAAACCAAATTTCAACAAAACAAATTAAATCATGGTCCGAAATCTTCCAAAGAAGCAAATGAAGATAACTTCTTCATCGAAAAATCATTCAACTGGTCCATCATTCCAGGATGCACAGGACCCAAATGAGATTACATCTCAAATCAAAAAAATGGGTTGAGAACCTTTCTCAATCTCCAGAAGTGGCATTAGCGCTATCACAAATGAAGGATGACAGTCCTCTTCAAAGGATTAGTGCTGAAGCTGCAAAAATTTCAAAAAATAAAGAGACTGTTTTGCATAAACCAAAATCTCTCTCAAATGTTTCAAAACAATTATCTCTTCAAGAAATTTTTCCGAAACAAATTGCAATTTCTCAAAATCCAAAAAGTTCACAGTATTTCCAAAATAAAAATGTGGAATACATCTGTGTGGTGGAAGATGATTTTAACCCTTCTGAAAAACCTCCACACATTTTGGCAAAGCAAATGTTTAATGATCAACATTTTGTTCCCCAACATGTGGCAAAAACACATGAATTTTACACAAACATTTTGATACAAACAGAATCAGTAAATTTCAAACATTATACTGATTCTAAAGATCCAAATTTTATCACCCATTCCACAGCCCAAATTATTAAAGTCCTCAGACCAAAAGATTAGGAACAAAATCCATCAGGCTTGCTAAAATTCCCAACCTCATTCTCCACAAAAATAACCATTGCCCCCATTTTTCATATTGGGATTATATTACCGCCTGATATGTAGCATTTCAAATGAATAACAAACATATGCGGCATTCCTGGCTCATATACTTCAAATATGGATCCCAATACAAATTCCCCAATTGGTTTCAAAAATGGTGGACCTGGTATGGACCATTACTTGAAATTTTACCCCCAAAAAATGAAAGACCTTTGGTCCAAATTTTTTGACAAATACCAACCTGAGCCAGATCAAAAACACCTTTACCAAACCATCCATTTTTTCACTAAATTAAATATCTCCTGGATTGTTTCATGGAGTTATGATTATGAATTTGATAAATGTCTCAATATAACCTCCTTGGTTAGAATTTTCAAAACCAAATGGTGGGACAAATTCAATGAAGAAAAATATGATGCAAAGTACTTGGATAATTTTTTCACACAAAATCCAAGTCTTTGTAAATCTGCATCCCCAGACAAGGACATAGCCAGATTTCTCCAAGCAAAATCTAATGCTAGTACTATACTAGCACAAGCAAAAACCAAAAAAGAATACAAGAAGCTTATGGCAGAAATGCTAAGTTCTATGGATTCTGATTCTGAAACAGAGGAAGAGGAAGAAGTATCCCAAACATCATCAGAAAGAACTGTGGATCTGGCAGAAGACTCCACTACAGTTAAGATGGCAAAAACCAAGAAGAAAAAAATAGATTTCAAAAAAAAAAAGTAAAAATAATGGTCTGCAAAGAAAAAATAATGGTCTGCAAAGTTATCATGAAGAATCTCTGCAGATATTGTCTCCAATAATGCAAAGCTGACTCATTGGATGAAGAGAAAGCCAAATTATGAAGGTCTGCAAAGTTATCATGAAGAATCTCTGCAGAAATTGTCTCCAATAATGCAAATAGTACAATGTAGAATTATTGTATTGAAATTGTATTGAGCAACGGAGCTCTTCCTCTATAAAAGCTCCAGAATCAAATGTAAGAGGCAGGCTCAAATTTCATACAAAGAAATAAAAGATCTCCATTCTTTCTTCCAATTATATTCTCCAAACTTTACCCAAACTTTACTTCTTTTCTCCAAATTGTTTTATTACTCAAAATCTTAAAACTATTCTACTTCCAATCAAAGTTCCTATCCTCTGATCCACGGGATTGTCTGGTATATATATATATATATATCGTTACGATGATATGATGATGATGATCAATTTCTCCATTATGAATTCTTTTGTTGGCCTAAAAAATCTACTTTAACCTCTCAATCATATTATCCCCCTTCCCCTTCACCTTCACCTATTATCCTATCACCATCTCCTTTTGTATTATTTGCTCTCAATCCTCCCGCTTCTCAACATGAGCTAATTCTCTGAGCCCATCTAAATCAATTATGTATATATTTGCTTATATAGATATATAACTCTTTTTTAACCCCAAACAGTTCTGTAGCTTCTGGTAATTGCAATTTTATTATCGGCGATTTAAATTCGACACGTGAAGATTGGAAGGTCAGGGTGAGAGTATGTCGGCTTTGGAATGTGTTCGACAATAGAGACACAGATAAGATAATTAGTATGAAAATTTTTATTGTTGATGAGCAGTTATTTCATTATTCTAAGACTTTGTGCCTTTCGTTATTGAAGTTTGAACTTTACAAATATAACAAACAATAATAATTGAAGTGTGGATTACCAAAAAACCAATAAGGACTCTCACCACATTCAATTGGGGTACTATTTGCATAGTTTTTTGGTCTTTTTACGTATGGTTTTTTTGTTATTTCGTGGAACTCTTAGGGGTAATCCGGGCATTTCAATCCTTTTTTCCCTCCACCATTGGTTTTCATGTAATTTGGTGTAGTTGGCAATGGTGAATATGGTTGTTCATGTTTTTTCTTTTTATCTCACATAGGGTTTAATGTGTTTTTTTGAGGGTTTCTTTTATCTCACTTAGGGTTTATATTGTATGCTAGGGTTTGCCTTTCATGTCATGAGAGACAATGCTTCATCTCACTTGACACTTATAGGGTTTGTCATGTCATGGTTAATGTTTAAATTTCATGTCATGTCTTTTTTTGTCTCCCATAGTATTTATAAAGGTTGGTTTAGTTTTTAGCATACTTAATCAGTGCTTAGTTTTGTTGGAGTAGGGTAGAATTGTCATGTACATACTTAATCTTAGTTTGATTTAGTAGCCAACTTAAACAAATCTCATTACTTGGTGTTTAGAGAGATATTTGGTTTTGTTGTGATTTCATGATTTTCCTTGGGGTGTCTTTGGAATTGCATTGGTCTTTTGCCATTCCACGGTTCATTTGTAATTTAGTCTTTGGTTTTTTTTGTTATTCCATGTGAATTGTTTAGGTAATTTTGACATGCTATATATTTTTGTTTTTTTAGTGATTTGGGGTGAATTCCACTTAGATTAGGTTAATCTTGCTATTCTATTTAGATTAGATTCATGTTAGCACTTTACTTTGCTATTGATTAGTTGATGTTATCATTTAGTTATTCATATTAGCAATTTTTTTTTGGCATCATATTAGCACTTTACTTTGCTATTGATTAGTTGATGTTAGCATTTAGTTTAGTTATTGAATACTATTAATGTTAACATGTTGGTTAATTTTGCTTATTTTATATTGAATCATTATTTATGGTACTTGATTTTTCTTTGTTTATGTTAGGACCTTGCTTGATTTTGCCCATAATTATTTCGTTAACATCTTGCTTAATTTTGCTTTTGTATTTTTGATGTGTAATTTACTTAGTTGGACTAATTTTTTTTGGGCTGATTTTAAGGTTAATTTATTGTGAGAGGGCCATGTTATCTTGGGTTTGGGCTAATTTTTATTTCCTTATATTTGTACAAGAAAGTCAGCGTTGAATAATTCAACGATCCTTGAACAGAGTGATGATGCTCACTTCATCCTATCAAAGTGATTCTGCAGCTTATTTTCCCTGTCTCCGTGCGGTTTATTCCTCTTTTCATTTTCTTCTCTTAAGTTCTTCTTTCTTTATCCCCTTCTGTCTTACATTCTACAGTCTTCCATCCTCTCTCAATTGGTTGCATGTTGCTTTTAACTCTCTCTTCCTTGCTCTTTCCATTTTCTTTTTGTCCACCCCAGCAGATTTCTCTCTCGGTCTCTTTCAAATCAACAAATCAACTGCTCAAGGGGAGAGAGGAAGGAAAGCAAAGCAGAACAGGTTTTGTCTTTGTTCTCTTCATCTTTCTTTTTTTTGTTTCTCTTCCTTCCTTCTTGGTCAAAAATTCAACTGATGTGTTTTTCTCAAGGGAGAAGCTACTTTCCTGCTCTTTCTATCTCTGATTTAGTTGAATTTTCATGGAGGAGGGGAAGCCGAAATTGAAACAAGGACTTTTCTCCTATGCTGCTTTCTTCCGTTTTAAAAGAAGCAACGAGTCCGACATTTGCTGGGTGGATTTGATGAAAGATATGGCCTGCAATCAGATTTTTTTTTTAATCTCAGGTTAGTTATTATTTCCCTAATTTCTCTGTTGATTGATTTTTTAATGTAGAGTTTAATTGATATTGGTATTTGATTTGTTATTTATTTCCTGAGTTTAATCACATATATATGATTTCTCTATTGCTCTGAGTTTAATGTAGAGTTTAATTGATATTGGCAATAAACCACTGAAGTTGTTTCATGTTTGTGTCTTTCCAATTATGCATGTAGTCTTCTTCCCTTCAAATCGACTAGCCAGTGCTCTGTTTTGCTTACATGTTTGGTTTGTGTTTCCCTTTCTAATTTTATATTCTTTTTTCTGCTATTTGGTATTTCTGAGGCAAAGGGACGAGGTAATGCTCACATTTTACCACTTTAAATTAGTTTTAAGTTTGCATATATTGATATATTACAATGATTTATTGATATATTTGATGATGAATATAAATTGACCTTGCTCTGTTAAATAGCGTTTAGGATCTTTTCCATTTGTTAAGAGTTTTTCTTCTTCTTAACAGGGGGAGTGAAGAATATTTTGATTGTTGATATTTGTCATTGACTCATCGGTTAGTGGTTATCTATTTGAGATTTTTACACATGATCTTCATCTGCATGAGTTTTCCCTGCCATGAACATTATCTGTTAGAACGGTCCCCCCTGTTTTGAAGGCAATGGTTGCCCAACTTGAAGGAAATGGAAATCAATGGTAGCAAGCAACATGCCCATGGAAATCAACCGTCAACAGATTCAAAAATGCTAGCAAAGTTCAATCCACTAAGAATGAGGTTTTTGTTAATCATGGTAAGTTGCTGTTTAAGTGCACCTATTTTCTCCCAAGAAGCCTGTCAATCTTATGAAACATACCTTCCATTTCATGTTGAATACAACTTTCAGAACATCAAACTAAATCTGAAAGAAAGTAAATTAACTCTGGGCATACTCAAACTTCATGTTGAATGTGGTTTTTCTGCACTCCTTTCCAAGAGGCCATTTTATAATTTTAACATTGCTAGTTTATCTACTAAGTTGTTGGCTTGCATGCTATGATCCATTTCCCATTAAGTTAATGTAGTTAGGGGAACATGATAATGAAATGTCATAGAAGGTGGTTTTAGATGATGGGCTAGGTAGTTAATGTTTTTTAATTAGTAAATACAGTGTTGTTTGGGGGTAAATGAATAAATATTGGTTGACAACACCTTTTTCTAGAGGCCTTTATTTAATTATGAAATTCAGTAGTAGTAGATTAATCAATGTAGGGGATTTGGTCTAAAGTGGATATGATGTTGTTTATAATTTTGTCTATGAGTTTGAGGTGCATCAATAAAGGAGCTGTACTCTAAAAAGGAAAAGGAATATTTCTGGTATGGCCTTAATGGGTCCTTGTCTTCTGCAAGTTATTGCTTCTATTGAACTCCAAATATGAGTTGCTGAAATCAATATTTTATTATGCTATCTTCTTACAAGATTAATGCAAGTAGTTTGCTACTTATTTGTTAAAAGCAATTTTAATTTGGATGTGCATGTGGAAATAATTTGCATAATCTTATTGTGCAGCTGAGATAAATTGGCATGAGATTAGAAGAAAATGGATTGGGGATAAGTCTAAAAATAAAAAAGAATGGCCCGGGTACCAATAATGAGGTATGTGCCTGGTGTCTTTTCCCATGCTTTGTTAGAATCTTCCTACTTACAATATTGAGTACTATTGGTGATTTATTGTTCACTAAAAATTCTCAAACCTAACTTTAAACTGTAAGAAAGATAATATAAAATAAAATTTTAAAACTTGGAATCCACATAGTGCCATGATCTAATTTCTCATGCTGCTTTAAGTTGGCTTCAGAAGTTTGTCTTTCATTCTTCTGATACTGCTTTTTCGGAATCTGTACTTAGAAGTGATGACTGCTATTGGTGACATCAAATTTTTTTTCATGCATCGTTTTTCAAGTCTTAAATTGTAAGAGCGGCCTATGAATAATTGAAACTATGCAAAGGATATTTTGGTGCTGCTTTGACATACCTTTCAGATGCCCCTTCAACTCCTTCATGAACCTAATATGGTATATCTGTCATTACCATTTATTAGCTACATTTGAATATAATTTGTTGGATAATGTCTCAGTTCTAGCCTATTCCAACTGTATTTAGAAAAGGCTAATATTTTCTCTTTGTTTGCCTCTTAAAGGATTGTACTGGGGAATGATAAGAAGATAGGGAGGAAAGGAAAATGGTTGTCTTCTATAAAGAAAGCCTTCAGCCCAGACTCCAAGGACAAGAAAAATAAGGTTTGGAAAAGTCCAATTCAACTAGAAATCATAGTTATCATATACATATTAATCAGTTATTAACATTCTTGATAACTATGCTTTTCAGAAATCAAATGAACAGCTCTTGGAGAAGCAAGTGCATTTAGGTTTCTTTACATTTGCAGCAATGCTTTTTGTAGATTTCCTCCTTATTTTTCATACTATCTTTCCAAAAGATTTCTCTTAACTTGCTGAAATTTTAGTACCTCTTAAGTATACATGATTGGAACTTTCAGAATAAGAATATACTCCATCTTATGATGATATAGACAAAGATGCATTTATAAGTAGTGTAATAATAAAATTCTATTACCATTATTTCATTTCATCAAGATCCCATGTACTAACGTTTCCAATGTATTTGTTTTCTCTTCTTAAATTGTGCATTTATTTCATTCAATATTAACAGCAAGGTACAACACTGAAATGTAAAATTCATTTATACAATAGGATCATTGATTAATTGATTGTCTAACTTACTACTAATCTTGGATCAAATGCATATTAATCATTGTCAATGCAGAATATTGATGGAATGGTGGTGAGGGCTTAGATTCATGTATCAATTTATGCCTGCAATCCCTTTTCTGTAATGCTCCTTTGATCTTCAGTTCTAAGGAAGATTGTTTTCTCTTTGCAGGGTTCAAGGCCTGTTGGTGGCACATCTGCTGGCATGACTTCATCCTCCACTCAAATGGTGTCAAAACAGACGCCTTCCTCCCTGCGGGGTATTTCTTCTGGCTATCGCACCTGAGTAGAGTATAATGCTTGTCGTATGAGCCTTCCTCCATGCAGGGTATTTCTTCTGGCTATCGCACCTGAGTAGAGTATAATGCTTGTCGTATGAAGGGTGTTTTCATGCCTACTCCGACACCTTATGATTTATCCTCCAATGCCCATTCTCAAAGTCCAGGCGTGGTGGGAGATGGTGGAGAACAAACAGATAGTCTTCCTATTATTGGTAGCTCCATGGAAGTGGTTAATGACAGGCAGGTATGACATTTATATTGAGGCCCTATGTGAATAACTCTCTCGAAGTTGTCTGTTATTGATTTCTATACGAAATGATGTTTAGAAATTGGATTCAAAATGCCTTGGTAGCACTTGGGAGTGTAAAGAAATGTTTGACTCGTGCATATTTATATTTATTTATTTATATAATAACATATGGTGAGCTATGTCTTTCCTACAGATTGGTCATCTTTACTTGCCTTTTGCATATATTATTAGAGGCTTTTAGTTGTAAACTAATGGCTTTGTGCTTGAACGACATGTGTATTGCTTGATAAGTTCTCTATTAATTTCTTCATTCATTTAATTCACATTGATTCAAGTTCTGTATGTTTAGAAATTGATTTTCTTATATTTATTAATGTTTGTATTGCAGATTCACCTACCAATGCAGATTCAAGCCAATGTGATGACTCTCAATGGAGAAACCTCAAGCTAAATTTGATTTTCCCACAAGACTTTTATCTATATTTGGTTCCCTTCTTTGATGCTTGCTATTGCTGATATGTTTAACTATTAGAAGACTTGTCGTTATTTTGAGAGGAAAAACCAGTGCTTTTCTCACTTATTCCTCTTTGTTCATGCTTGCCACTGCTAATTTGTTTAACTATTAGAATGCTTACCAAGTTATTATTGAGACAAAAAAAAGAAACGATGTTTTTCTGACTTATTAATGATTAACCAACAATATAACTAATGTATTATTCTTGCACTGAAAGATAATAATCTCATTCTCAATACATTTGACTTCTTAAGTCTCCCAAAAAAAATAACTTTTGGTCCATTTTATATATAAATTTCAACTTCTTATTGCATTTAACATTAATCTAAAAACAAAAAAAAATTAACTAATAAACATGATACTCATAAACATTTCATTAATTATGAAAACCCGCAGCGAAGCGCGGGCAAAAAAACCTAGTATATATTACAGCTGGAATTTTTCTTTGTATAGGGAAATTATATGCATGCCGTGATTTAGAGAAACTATGTCTCTAAGTTCAAAGATAACATTCGTGAAGGGAATATCTATTTCATTAAAAAAAATTTCTGTGGTGTTTAACAAACCAAAGTATCAAGTTATTAGTTGTTCTTTTTATGATATCATTTTTTGTAGCCACTATGGTATGACAATTAGATGAGGTGCCCCCTGCTATTCCCATGCATATCTTTGAGTTTGTCAGCTTCTTTGATTTGACAGAAAGAGGTAGGAGTGATATTCCTTTAACTGGTGAGTGAGTTATGATTACTGATGACTTTTGATTACCACAAATTTAAGCTTTAATATTTTAAATTTTCTTAACTCAAAACTAATTTTCTTTTTTGTCGTAATCTTTTTCGTAGGCAATTTCTATGTCCAAAAAGTTGTAAGAATTATGAAAATAAGAAAAAAACTGAATAAATATATTGTTGCTTGAAACTCATTAGTGTTGCTTATTGTTAACACGACCCGCGCATCGCGAGAGACTTTACCTAGTATATATATCCAACATCATGTTTGGGTAGCCATGTTAATTACTTGACCTTACACTATTCCTACTCAATCTCATTTGTTATTCACTCTTAAAAAATGGTCAAAGACTATAGAAAAGCAAATTTGCCAAATTCCAGTATAAGAGATCCATTGATAAGAGATCCCCTTTTCTCCTTTATCCATTGATAAGAGATTCCAGTATAAGAGATCCATTGATAAGGGATCCCCTTTTCTCCATTGATAAGCAAAATTGCCAAATTCCAGTATGTGAATGGTCAAATTCCGTTTCTTTTTTCTCCTTTTCTCATTGAGTTCACTGGCTTACGTGAAAAGTGTAAATACATTGAAAAAAAAAGAAAAAGAAAGAAAGCTATATCATAAATAAATATATAATAATTATTTAAAGAAACAACTGACATCTAGAAAGCCAATATATCTGTTATTTGTGCCTGGAATTCTTGTTAACCCGACCCGAATTGCGACCCGACCCGAAATTTGTGGAGTTACGAATTTTGTGGATTTTTCCTAGAGGTCTGTGATGGAAGCGGAGGGATAGGACTAAATACCCTATGATTATATAAGGGGTCTATATCTTGTATTCTTGATTGTATTGTTTTCTCCCAAATTAATAAGAATTTCTCTCTGCCTGTGGACATAGATCAAATTGATCGAATCACGTAAAAATCTTCTTGTTCTTGTTTATTGTTTTAGGCTAGTTTAATCGCAACAATTGGTATCAAGAGCTTGGATTAGATTTCTTGATTGGTCCCTGGTATCTGTTCGTGATAAGGGTTTATCGAGAAATCGTTTTTTTTTTCTGGGATTTAGGTTTTGCGTTTCAAGATGTCTTCATCAGGGAAATTCGACATTGAGAAATTCAATGGGTCGAATGATTTCATCTTATGGAAGGTAAAGATGAAGGCGATAATGATTCAGCAGAACTGCGCT
>AWWV01015816.1:0-13721 GCA_001974805.1 Corchorus capsularis | reverse complement strand
AAACAACTGTTGCTTTGTCTACCACTGAGGCCAGAATATATGTCATTGACTGAAGGGATTAAAGAAGGTATGTGGTTGCATGGTCTTGTTGATAGTTTGGGTTTGGATGTTCGAAAACCTGTTATTTATTGTGATAGTCAGAGTGCTTTGAGTTTTGGCGAAAAACCCTGTGTATCATGAAAGATCAAAGCATATTGATGTTAGATTGAATTTTATTCGTGATGCTTTGGATAATAAGGTGGCCACTATAGAGAAGATTTCTACAGCTGATAATCCTGCAGACATGTTGACGAAGCCATTGACAACTGACAAGTTCAAGCATAGCTTGGACTTGGTAAATGTTCGCATAGCATGAAGCCCTTAGGGGCTTGATTGGCAGAGTGGGAAGCTTGGCTTATTTTGGTGATTTGGTAAACTTAAGTCAAGGTGGAGATACTTCGATTGGGTTATGTAGAATTCAAGTCAAGGTGGAGAATTGTTATTTGTGCCTGGAATTCTTGTTAACCCGGCCCGAATTGCGACCCGATCCGAAATTTGTGGAGTTACGAATTTTGTGGATTTTTCCTAGAGGTCTGTGATGGAAGCGGAGGGATAGGACTAAATACCCTATGATTATATAAGGGGTCTATATCTTGTATTCTTGATTGTATTGTTTTCTCCCAAATTAATAAGAATTTCTCTCTGCCCGTGGACGTAGATCAAATTGATCGAACCACGTAAAAATCTTCTTGTTCTTGTTTATTGTTTTAGACTAGTTTAATCGCAACAATATCTTATAGGCTTTCTAACCTTCTACTTGTATTTTCACTCTCCAAACAATGAAAATTGCTTGCTTCTGCGTGATCGAACAGAGGTTCCCTTATCCTGGGAAATAAAGAAAAAACAGAACAAAGGGATTCTTATATCTTAGGTTGAGAATCTGCAGTCAAGAAGGAATAACATCACTACCATTTAAACAGCGAAGAAGCAGGGATTGCAAAAACAAAAAATGAAATAATAGCAAGAAGCATATGGAAAATGAATAATGAATTCTGATGGCAGTTTTTGAGAAGTATTTGGAGTTTGGGTGATGTCAATTACTCGAGAAAGGGGAGAATAAGATTTGGAGTAGCTTGTTGTTTTTTGCGCTGCTTTTATTGCCTCTGAAATAAGTAAATTGGAATGATCCTCTGCTCGGTTTCGATATCATCTCATAGCATCTGTTCCTTTATTCTTCCCAAGCGAATGTTTTCTTATCTGGGATCCCTGAAGCTCAAGGATAGAGAGCATAGAATTAAATGCGCTATCAATGGATCTCTTATAATACTAATAGTGATGGCCAAAGTCTATTCATCAATTATTCTTTTTGCTGTGAATACCTATTTACTCATTATAATGAGTTGACCTGCTGTTTAAGATAGCATATACTAGTATATATATATATATATATATATATATATGATTAATAAAAGTATAGCAATTAATCAAGCAGGTCATCTGCTTCCTATAAATATGGCTGAATTAATCAAGCCTTTGGTTTACATAGAAGTGAACTGGAACATATTGTTATAGAGTCTGATTTTTTTCTTTAAAATGATTTCGATTGGTAGTTTCATCATAATGTAAATGTCTCAAAAAAGGGGCATTGCCCTTACTGCAGGGACTGTAAATGTACCTTCCTTGCAACAAACACTAAATACAGGATCACTTCTGATATTACTTCTTTTTTCATACCACATCCAAGTTTTACAATGTTTACACTGATATCTAGGTGGACCTAAGTTCTGGGGCTCAAAGCAATCACCTAAACTCTCCTATGAAGCACTTCTTCATTCGGTGGTTTCGTATTAAATGCTCCCAATGTCTTTCCACAGAGCATTTCCGAGATTTCTCTTCTGTTATTGGAATCATCCATTGCAATGCCTCCTTTCTTGTATTGGAAATCTATCTTTTTGCTGATTTTTCCCCTACTTCTTCATTGGAAATCACATCCCAAACCTGCATATTAACATTCATATAAATCCATATGATCAGCAAATTGCTAAGGAAGAAGCTGCTGCTGCATACCCCATCCCATCTGTTGCTAAAATGACTAATTGAGAGAAGCCTCAAGAAGTCTCTGCCCCCTATAACGTCTGGTTCTGTGCCATCATCGAAATCTTTTCTTTCCATTCTCCATGTGCTCAGTTAAAGACAAATTCACAAATTGAGAGAAGCATACCAATCGCATCTAAAGCAACAGCAAACTGTTAGAAGATAAAAAACACAAATAATTAACAACTATCAGGAAAATAAGAGTCAATATCCACCTGCTAAATATTTGTTGGATTTAGAAGATAAAAAACACAAATAATTAACAACTATCAGGAAAATAAGAGTCAATATCCACCTGCTAAATATTTGTCGGATTTAGCTATACTCCCTAATTTATCATCACTCATAAGGTTTGATTATGCCTGTTATGAATCACCTCCTCATCCAGTCCCAAGAAAGCTATATATCTGAACCATCCTTGAGTTGCGAGATTCTCTTAGACTGCATGTTTTCAATCTAAAACAAAGACATGTTATTAAACCAACTTAAATTCAGAAACACTTAAAAGGAAACAATAGCAACCTTGGCACGCCTCATATCTGCTGCCTGGTATTAGACAGAGGAGATTAATCAAACCTCTTAGTCCTGAGAAAAAAAAAAAACAAACAGAATTAACTGAAAGACTATTACAGAAACACAGCTAAGCAATTGAAAGGAAATTATGAAACAGGGGCAAGAAGCAGGGAGGGATTGCAAAAACAAATAGAATGAGAAAACAAAAATGAAATAATACCAAGAAGCAAGGAAAATGAATAATCAGGTAGTACAAATTCTGATCGCAGTTTTTCAGAAGGATTTCTGAGTATCTGGAGTTTGGGGTATGTTAATTTATAGAAGAGGTTTGTAGGTTATTGTGATATTTGGAGAATTGTACACGGTGAGCACGTTTGCTTTTCGAGGTTGCTGGCTGATGTCTCTTGGCATACTTGGGCATCAAGTTCAATGGATATGAATTTCACTTCTCACAAAGACGTAACCTTGTCTGCAAGGCCTCCTTGAAACATTGCTACCTTTTTTTTTTAAGATTCTCTGTCTAACAATCCCAAAGATCACATAGAAATCAATTCCGGATCAATCTACTATCAATTCGGATATCATAAAGAAACAAAAGCATGAACCAAACACCAACCTTAACACGCCCCATCCTAAAATCCCAAATAAGAAAATCGAAAAAAAAAATCAGAATTACACTATTAACAATTGAAAAGAAAATGGAATAAGACAAATTGGAAAAATCAAAGCTCGGTAAAGAATTAGTTAAACAGAAAAAATACAGAGAAGCTAAAAAGGGAATAAACCAAACACCAACCTTAACACACCTCATCCTAAAATCCCAAATAAGAAAATCGAAAAAGAGAAATCATAATTACAATATCAACATAATTAAAAAAAATTGGTATTAGACAAATAGGATAAATCAAAGCTCGGTAAAGAATTAGTGAAAAGAGAAGAAGGTGATGCGCCAAGGGCTTATCATGGCTTAGAAGGACACATTGGAGCCAATGAAGATCATGGAGATGTCATCGATGCTAGCTTGGAGAAGCATGGAAGTGGAGGCACTAGTGACCGGCCATGCGACTTGGAGAAGCCCGGCCAACACCGGCCACGTGACTCGGAGATGCCCGGCCAACACCGGCCACGCGACATGGACATGTCCGGCCACAACCGGCCATCGCTTGGCGCACCAACCGGCCACAACCGGCCATCGATTGGGCCATCCGGACAAGACCGACCGTTCGATCCTTTAGCCATTTCGCAAGGTCCAATGACTAGGGCTCGGGCTAAAAGGTTCAAGGAAGCTTTATTGGGCTTTGTAAGATCTCATCTTGGAGGTTTAGAGTCCATTGAAAAACATTTGGAAGGCATTGAAGTCGACATCACCAAGAATATTCCCATCGATTCCAAGTTGTTCACCTTACTTGAAATCGATGAGCATTAGGCTTTTGTATTGTGTAATTCGGCCATTGGGCCTTTATTCTATCTTAGATTAGTTATTTATTTAGTTTAGAAGACATTGGGTTGGGCCTTGTTTGACTAAGTCCAATCCTTGCTTAATTATGTAATGTTATTTACTTTTCTAGTAGGACAAGGAGTAGGTTATTTCCTTGTTCCTTCCTTTATGTAATGTTTTCCTTTTAGCTTTAGGAGAAGGGTTATGCGTTCCCTATATAAAGGGACCATCCCCCTCTTGTAAAGATAAGTCAAGTAATCAATAAAGTTGAGAGGTTTTTACCCATATCGATTTCTTTGGCTTCATTGTTTTAGTTTGAGCAAACTTAGGGTTCTTCATCTTGTAGAGTCCTAGCAAGCAATTAGGTTAAGATAACTTAATTGTTTGTGAATCTTGTGATCTTGAGAATTCAATTGCAGGTCTAATTGAGTGCTTAAGGCCGACGAAAGAGGAGGGATAGCTTTGTGAAGGTCATCGACATACAAGTCTAGAAGTTGAAGAAGTTCAAGTCGACTTTGGTGGATATTCAAAGGGGATTGAATCTAATACAACTAGATTCGTATCAATTGGTATCAGAGCATAGGTTGTCATCTTCAATCGGTAAATCTATCCTTCTATACATCAATCATCACGTTTTCATCCATCACAACACACCCAAACACTCATCGCACCACCTTCTTGAAAAATTCAAAAATTCAAAAACTTCAAAAATTCATAACCGATTCATCTTGCATCGTTTTGCTTTGAAATTTCAGATTTGAATCCCTCATAACTAGTAGTTATACCGAAAAAAAAAATAAAAGAAATAAAAAAATTTCGACCAGAAACTTGTGATTTTTGTTCTGGATTCGTTTGAGCTCGGAAAGCTGTGAAATTTGAGCTATAGACTTATTTTGGTGTGATCTTTCTGGGAAAAATATTGAAAAAAATCAAAAAATCTGTGCTGTTATCGATATTTTTCAGGAACTAGGGTTCTTAGTTTGGGAAATTTGGGGATTAGGGTTTTCTTGTGCAATTGATCTAATTAGTTGCAATAATTCTAATTGATTGTGTAATTGAGATCCTTGGGTTGCTTTTGCTGTTATTTGTGATTTGATTTGAAGAATTTCAGGTTACAAACCCTATTGGATTCAAGTAGTACAAAATAGGAGACAAGTGGTACTAGGGTTTATGCTAATCGATTGATATTGTGATTGTGCTTGAATTAAGTTTTTGTGCAGCAACTTTGGAGAAGATTTTCGACATAAGGAGCCTGCATTAAGTGGTTTGGTTTGGTTTAAGATCACTTTTCTTTTGATTCACAAATAACTTTGCTACTAATTGTTTGTTTCTCAAGTAGGTCACGAGAAGAAAGGAGTGCTCTAGGAGTTGCTCTTATTAGGCCTATTGAAGCTAGTAAAAGGCAAATCTTGTGAGATCATTAAGAGAGTAGTGGACCGCCAATCCATAGGACTTGAGTACAAACACAAGAGCACAAGTCAAAGGTATAAGCACACACACACTTGTGAGGATTTTTACTACTAATCTTTGTTCTTTTTGTAGGTATAATGGAAGGAGAACACGAGCAACCAAACGTGGCTGCTATGTTGCAAACTCTAATTCAACGATTGGACAATATGGATACTAAATTCGATACCTTGACCAATGAAGTCCAACAAGTAAGAGATGGCCAAAATCAACAAGCTCAACCACCTCAAACAGCTAATGTCGCACGCAACAATGAAGAGGATCACCCTCCACCACCGAGGCAAATCGCTAGAATCGATCCCATGGAGAGACTAAGGCAACAAGAACTTGGTGGGCAAGCTCACAATGAAAACATGCGGCCTAGGAGAGGAATTGAAAGAGAGATTGTGTTAACAAGAAAGTGTTGTTCGTGAATGAACAAGGAGAGATCGGAAGTGAAGATGAAAAGATTACTCTAGGATCTAGTGGTGATGGAGATGATGAAGGAGATGCGCATGATGATAGTGATGATGGTGACGGTTTTGCACTTAAGAGTTTGGTAGCTAGGAGAACTTTGAGTGCTTATGTGAAAGATGATGTGAACAATCAAAGGGAGAACTTGTTTCATAGTAGGATGTATGCGAATGGGAAGCCTAGTAGTGTGATTATTGATGGTGGGAGTTGTACAAACATAGCTAGTATTTATTTGGTGAAGGAGATGCAATTACCCACTACACAACACCCTAAACCTTATAGCTTGGGCTGGATCAACGATAAGGAGGAAATTAGGGTTAACAAACAAGTTTTAGTTTCTCTTTGTTTGGGCAGGTACAAAGGAGATGTATTGTGCGATATCTTACCCATGCAAGCGTGCCATGTACTACTTGGGCGAGCATGGCAATATGACAACAAAGTTCAACATGATGGTGAGACGAACCAATATACTTTCATGTGTGGTAAGAAGCCCTTTACTTTTATTCCATTATCACCTCAAGAAGCTTTAAAAGATCAATTAAAATTGAAAGAGGAATTTACTAAGATGGAATCCGACTATAGGGCTAGAGAAAAGAATAGACATGCTAAGTTAGATGTGAATTGCGATTTAGTTGAAAGGCATGCTAGTTCTAAGAAGGTTGTTAAGGAGTGTATGTTAGCAACTAAGAGTGAGATTAAAGAGGCTTTGAATGATAATTCTGTTTTCATCTTTCTTTTGCTTAAATATACACTTGTGAGCACTAACCACTTGGAAAGCGAGCTTCCAAGCAACATTGTTTCTCTTTTGAGTGATTATGTAGATGTGTTTCCTGAGGAGATTCCTAGTGGTTTACCACCAATTAGGGGGATTGAAAATCAAATTGACTTCATCCCTGGAGCGCAAATTCCAAATAAGCCAGCTTATAGGACAAATCCTGAAGAAACAAAGGAATTGGAGAAGCAAGTTGGAGAGCTACTTCAAAAAGGGTTTGTGCCTGAAAGCCTTTCTCCATGTGCCGTTAATGTGTTGCTTGTTCCTAAGAAAGATGGGACTTGGAGAATGTGTGTTGATTTTAGGGCAATAAACAACATCACGGTAAAGTATCGTCACCCTATTCCTAGATTAGATGATATGCTTGATGAATCGCATGAAAGAGGGTGTTGAATGGAAAACTGCCTTTAAAACTAAATTAGGGTTGTATGAATGGTTAGTTATGCCTTTTGGATTGACTAATGCACCTAGTACATTCATGCGATTAATGAATCATGTTTTAAGAGCTTTTATTGGCAAGTTTATTGTTGTTTATTTTGATGATATACTTGTGTATAGCCGAAACCTATATGAGCATGTTAGGCATCTAAGATGTGTGTTAGATGTACTTAGGGTTGAGAAATTGTATGCTAACCTTAAGAAGTGCACCTTTTGCACAAACAAGCTTGTTTTTCTTGGTTTTGTGGTTTCATCGCAAGGTATAGAGGTTGATGAGGAAAAGATCAAGGCAATCAAAGAATGGCCAACACCCACCAACGTTGGACAGGTGAGATCTTTTCATGGACTAGCCAGATTCTATAGGAGGTTTCTTAAGGACTTTAGCACCTTAGCCGCCCCTATTACAAGTGTTATGAAGAAGAATGCACCATTCAAGTGGGGAGATGAACAACAAGAAGCATTTTAGATGTTGAAGGATAAACTAACTAATGCTCCTTTGCTTGTTTTACCTAACTTTAACAATACTTTTGAGATTGAATGTGATGCATCAGGGGTTGGAATTGGAGTTGTTTTAATGCAAGGTGGGAAGCCCGTCGCATACTTTAGTGAGAAATTGAATGGGGCTGCATTGAACTATCCAACCTATGACAAAGAGTTATGTGCTCTTGTGAGGGCGTTGCAAACTTGGCAACACTACCTTTGGCCTAAGGAATTCGTGATTCATACGGATCATGTGAGCTTAAATTATTTAAGAGGCCAACAAAAGTTAAACAAGAGACATGCTAAGTGGAGCGAGTTCATAGAGAGCTTTCCTTATGTTGTGCGATACAAACAAGGTAAGGAGAATGTGGTAGCCGATGCTTTATCAAGGAGGTATGTCTTACTTTCCATGCTTGATTCTAAGTTTCTTGGTTTTGAGTATATTGGAAAGTATTATAAGCATGATGGATTTTTGTTTAAGGAATCTAGATTGTGTGTGCCTTCTTGTTCTTTGCGCATATTGCTCTTGAGGGAATCGCATGATGGGGGTTTAATGGGTCACTTTGGAGTTGATAGAACATATGATATATTGCATGAACACTTCTTTTGGCCTAAGATGCGACATGATGTAGGTAAATATGTTGCTAGTTGCATTGTTTGTTTGCAAGCTAAATCTACATCTAACCGCATGGATTGTATACTCCTTTGCCTATTCCTCATGAACCATGGACTCATATTAGCATGGACTTTGTGTTAGGTTTACCTCGTTCTAGGGGAGGTAAAGATTCTATCTTTGTGGTTGTTGATAAGTTTTCTAAGATGGCTCACTTTATTGCATGTACTAAAACGATGATGCCATTAATGTAGCTAATTTGTTCTTTAAGGAAGTTGTTAGACTACATGGAATGCCTAGGACGATTGTAAGTGATAGAGATGCTAAGTTCTTAAGTCACTTTTGGAGAACTTTATGGGCTAAGTTAGGTACTAAGTTGTTATTTTCTACTACTTTTCATCCTCAAACCGATGGTCAAACCGAGGTAGTTAATAGGACTTTGTCTACTTTGCTTAGGGCTTTAATAAAAAAGAACTTAACAACTTGGGAGGATTGTCTACCTCATGTCGAATTTGCATATAATAGAAGCATACATAGCACCACTAGATATTCACCTTTTGAAACTGTGTATGGTTTAATCCTTTAACCCCATTGGATTTGTTGAGTTTACCTTTGAGTGTGCAAGTCGACATGGATGGACAAAGGAAGGCCGATTATGTTAGAGAACTTCATGCTAGGGTTCGAGCTCAAATTGAGAAGAAGACACAACACTACATGAAGAATGCTAACAAAGGGCGCAAGGAAGTCATCTTTGAACCCGGGGATTGGGTTTCGTTGCATCTAAGGAAAGAGAGGTTCCCTGAAAAGAGAAAGTCTAAGCTCTTACCTCGTGGAGATGGTCCATTCCAAGTCTTGGAGAGGATCAACAACAACGCCTACAAGCTAGATCTTCCTAGTGAATATGGCAATGTAAGTGCTACTTTTAATGTTTCAGACTTATCCTTGTTTGATAGTGATGCAGATTTGAGGACAAATCCTTTTCAAGGGAGAGGGGATGATGCGCCAAGGGCTTATCATGGCTTAGAAGGACACATTGGAGCCAAAAGAGGATTTTGCTAAGTTAGATTCAGAATTTAGGGCTAAAGAAAAGACTAATCATGCTAATTTAGGTGAGAATTTAAGCATGTTAGTTCTAAGAAGGTTAATAAGGAGTGTATGTTAGCTACTAAGAGTGAGATTAAAGAAACTTTGAATGATAATTCTGTTTTGATCTTGCTTTTACTTAAATATACACTTGTGAGCACTAACCACTTGGAAAGCGAGCTTCTAAGCAACATTGTTTCTCTTTTGAGTGATTATGTAGATGTGTTTCCTGAGGAGATTCCTAGTGGATTACCACCGATTAGGGGGACTGAACATCAAATTGACTTCATCCCTGGGGCGCAAATTCAAAATAAGCCAGCTTATAGGACAAATCCTGAAGAAACAAAGGAATTGGAGAAGCAAGTTGGTGAGCTACTTCAAAAGGGTTTTGTGCGTGAAAGCCTTTCTCCATGTGCCGCTCCTGTGTTGCTTGTTCCTAATAAAGATGGGACTTGGAGAATGTGTGTTGATTGTAGGGAAATAAACAACATAACGGTAAAGTATCGTCACCCTATTCCTAGATTAGATGATATGCTAGATGAATTGCATGGTGCTTGTTCATTTTCTAATATTGATCTTAAGAGTGGCTATCATCAAATTCGCATGAAAGAAGGTAATGAATGGAAAACTGCCTTTAAAACTAAATTAGGGTTGTATGAATGGTTAGTTATGCCTTTTGGATTGACTAATGCACCTAGTACATTCATGCGATTAATGAATCATGTTTTAAGAGCTTTTATTGGCAAGTTTGTTGGTGTTTATTTTGATGATATTCTTGTGTATAGCCGAAACCTAGATGAGCAAGTTAGGCATCTAAGATGTGTGCTAGATGTACTTAGGGTTAAGAAATTATATGCTAACCTTAAGAAGTGCACCTTTTGCACAAACAAGCTTGTTTTTCTTGGTTTTGTGGTTTCATCGCAAGGTATAGAGGTTGATGAGGAAAAGATCAAGGCAATCAAAGAATGGCCAACACCGACCAACGTTGGACAGGTGAGATCTTTTCATGGACTAGCCAGATTCTATAGGAGGTTTGTTAAGGACTTTAGCACCTTAGCCGCCCCTATTACAAGTGTTATGAAGAAGAATGCACCATTCAAGTGGGGAGATGAACAACAAGAAGCATTTTAGACGTTGAAGGATAAACTAACTAATGCTCCTTTGCTTGTTTTACCTAACTTTAACAATACTTTTGAGATTGAATGTGATGCATCAGGGGTTGGAATTGGAGCTGTTTTAATGCTACGTGGGAAGCCCGTCGCATACTGATCGAGCTCAAATTATGCATGTTTTTATAGCTATTTTTATATACTTTTTGCTATTTTTATATGTTTTTTTACCCTATTTTGTTAGTATTTGTGTTTTTAGGTCTTGAAGACAAGAAAAGTGAAAACTTATTGTTTTTCACTCTTTTTGTAGCTATTTTGGAGAGTTTTTACTCAACTATGGATTTAGCCCTTTGGGATAAAGATTTGAAGATACGAAGTTCGTGATTGAAGATATTTTGAAGATTTGAAGATAATTGAAGAATTAATTCAAGAAGAAAGAATTGTAGATTTGGAGCTTTATTGCAAAGGATTGAAGCCAAGCCCAGAAGAAGCCCTGAAGTTGAGGATTTTTGGATTATTTATATGGGAATATACTCAGCCCATATAAACCTATAATTGGAGTTAAAATCCCAATTTGTAGGCCTAATATCCAAAAGAATATCCAAATCCCGCAATAATCCCGCAGATTTGCGATATAAGCCCGATTTCAGCGCAGTCTTCGTAGAAAGGCCATAACATTCTTCTCAGATGTCTGTTTTAAGCCCATGAGTAGCCGTTGGAAAGCTAACTCCGAGCCCTACAACTTTCTTTTGAAATGCAAAGCCCAAATCTGCCATCTTCAAGCCCGAAATTCAAGTCGAAGTGCCTGCACAATTCCAGAAAATTCCAGAAAATTCTAGAGTCCTCATCTAACTTGGATTCTACTCTAGGATGACACCTAATCCAACTTGGAGACCAAGTCAAGCCTAAACCGTCCTACCCTATTCCTCCACTATAAATAGCCACCTCCTGTATCACAAATCATATACTACACAATTAATCTCTAATATAGTTTTATTCTTTTTCTACCTTTCTTTAGTTTTAGGTTTTTCTCTAGTTTTAGAAGAGGGAGAAGTCGACACCCTCTCTAACAATAGAAGGGTCGACGTCCCTAGGGTTTTCAAAGGGGAGATTTCGCCTCTCCCTACCTCTGTAAGTATTCTTATGCCTCTCATGGATTTAGGAAAATCCATGAGTAGCTAAACCCTTAATACTTCTGATCGTTTGGTGAATTCAATCAATTGATTATGGTGAGATTTCTATACTTATAATTTTGTGTTAAGTTCTTGAAGATAGTAGTCAAAACCCTAGAATAATTTTATGATTCTGAATCTTATTTGAGTTATGTGGCCACTAACGATGTAAGAGGAAGATCTATGGCTAGATCAGGCTTAGAATTAATCACTCAAGTTTGATTGTATGTAGCAAATTAGGTTTGTTTAATCGCTGCTTAATGGGTATTTGTCTACTGGAGGGCGAGAAATTTCTCTTCGTATAGTTCTACTTTGTAGGCATGTGTGTAAAATTAATTAATCTTAATGCTTTGTTCTCAAGTGATCTTTAAGCCCTAAGAAAGTAATCGATCACTGAAGGAATAATAGGGATAACTGCAGCTTTAATCGGCCTTTTATCTAAAATACATGTTGGGAAACCTATATCAGTTGTCAGTCAAGAATAAGATGCGAAATTCACCTTTTAAATCAAGGATCCATGGTTAATTTGATTGAAGGATACCACTGGTGAAGAAGTATGCTTTTTAATTATTGTTTGCTTTATTAATTTGCTTTATAATCTGCTTTAGATTTAGATTTAGATTTAGATTTGCTTTGCTTTATTTTTAGTTTAATTGTTTTCTTTGTAATTAATTTTACAATCCCCTGTTTTCTAAACGATTTTTGGAAAAGATCTTTCTATCTTTTTATTGTTCATCACATAAACCTTCTCTGTGGGATTCGACCCCTACTTGCCCTAGCTATTCTAGTTAGTTATTTGTGGGGATTATTTTTATGGTCATAGACGACACGATCACATACTTTAGTGAGAAACTGAATGGGGCTGCATTAAATTATCCAACCTATGACAAAGAGTTGTATGCTCTTGTGAGGGCGTTGCAAACTTGGCAACACTACCTTTGGCCTAAGGAATTTGTGATTCATACGGATCATGAGAGCTTAAAGTATTTACGAGGCCAACAAAAGTTGAACAAAAGGCATGCTAAGTGATGCGCCCAAGGCTTATCATGGAAGGAATTATGCGCCAAGGACTTATTATAGACTTGAAGACAAGCATGGAGAGCATGGAAAGGATGATCAAGGGCTGCAAGGAAGCGTGGATAAGCTTAAAGGAGAGGATGGAATCGTAATTCACCAAGAAGATGCCATTAAGATGCCATTTGATCCTTTGAAGATGCCATTAGGTCCGATGACAAGAGCAAGAGCTAAGAGATTCAAGGATGCACTCATGGGCCTTGTTCGAACTCATCTTGAAGACTTGATGACCATTGAAGTTCAATTGAAGAGCTTTGGTGATGATTTGGGCAAGAAATTACAAATCAATTACAAGTTCATCACTTTGCTTGCTATTGATTCTAAATGGCCGGATTGATATCATGGCATGAGCCCATTATCATTAGTTATCTTTGTTTGGGCTTAATTCTATCTTAGATTAGCTTATTTTTAAGTTTGGACCTTATTTGCTTTGGGCCTTGGTTGACTAAGTCCAATCCTTGTTTAATTATGTCTTTATTTCCTTTTCCTAGTTGGGTTTGGACTAGTTTTTCCCTAGCCCTTATATTTGGACGAAAATTAGGATTTATTTTAGGATTTTGGTTAACCCTATCACTATATAAGGCCACCAATATCTCTTGTAAACACAAGTCAAATTAATCAATAAAGTTGAGAGGTTTATACCCACATCGATTTCTTTGGCTTCATTGTTCTAGTTTGAGCAAACTTAGGGTTCTTCCGAGCTCAAACGAATCCAGAACAAAAATCACAAGTTTCTAGTCGAAAATTTTTTTTATTTTATTTATATTTTTCGATATAACTACTAGTTATGAGGGACTCAAATTTGAAATTTCAAAGCAAAACGTTGTAAGATGAATCGGCTATGAATTTTCAAAGTTTCTGATTTTTTGAATTTTAAAGAAGGGTGGTGCGATGAGTGTGTGGGTGAAATCGGTGGGATGAATGATGATGAGTAAAAGATAGATTTACCGATTGAAGATGATAAACCTAAGCTCTGATACCAATTGATACGAATCTAGTTGTAATTGGTCCAAATCCACCTTAGAGACCCGTCTAA
>AWWV01015815.1:0-65317 GCA_001974805.1 Corchorus capsularis | reverse complement strand
GACCTGCACTTGAACACCTAAGATCACAAGATTCACAAACAACCAAGTAATCACAACTTAATTGTTTGCTAGGACTCTACAAGATTGAAGAACCCTAAGTTTGCTCAAACTAGAACAATGAAGCCAAAGAAATCGATTTGGGTATAAACCTCTCAACTTTATTGATTAACTTGACTTATGTTTACAAGAGGTATTGGTGCCCTTATATAGTGATAGGGTCAACCAAAATCCTAAAATAAATCCTAATTTTCGTCCAAATATAAGGGCTAGGGAAAAACTAGTCCTTGCCCAACTAGGAAAAGGAAATAATGACATAATTAAACAAGGATTGGACTTAGTCAACCAAGGCCCAATCCAAATAAGGTCCAAACTTAAAAATAAGCTAATTTAAGATATAATTAAGCCCAAACAAAGATAACTAATGATAATGGGCTCATGCCATGATGTCAATCCGGCCATCTAGAATCAATAGCAAGCAAAGTGATGAACTTGTAATTTGTTGTTGTTTTCTTGCTCAAATCATCATCAAAGCTCTTCAAATGAACTTCAATTGTCTTCAAGTCTTCAAGATGAGTTCGAATAAGACCCATGAGTGTATCCTTGAATCTCTTAGCTCTTGTTCTAGTCATCGGACCAATAGGCATCTTCAATGGATCGAATGGCATCTTTTTAGTGCTTGGAACATGATTATCGATATCTCCATGGTCTCCATGCATCTTCATGCTTCCTTGCAGCCCTTGCACATCCTTTCCATGCTCTCCATGCTTGTCTTCAAGTCCATGATAAGTCCTTGGCGCTTCATTCCCTCCATGATAATCCTTGGGCGCATCACTTACTTTCGGTTTTAGGACTTACAAACTCCTTTTTCACACTCTCCTTTTCATTGAATAGAATTCTTTCATCTTGCTTGTAAGGAGTTTTCCAAGAGCTAATAGATGATGAAAAATTTTCCTTGGTCAAATGTACTTCTTTTTCCAATGTCTCCATTTTTTGCATTAGATTTCGCATCAAAGTAGCCAGATTGGCCTGATTTTCTCCATCTTTTCTATCTCCTATTGTACCTGCACAAAAAGGTTAGTATAGATAAAGAAAATCCTCACAATTGTGTGTGTGTGTGTATGTTTACCAAAAAGAGCTTTCGTGTATGCACTCAACCTATGGATTAGCGGTCCACTACTCTCTTGATGATCTCACAAGATTATGCCTTTTACTAGCTTCAATAGGCCTAATAAGAGCAACTTGATAGAGTGCTTCTGATACGAATCTAGTTGTATTAGATTCAAATCCAACCTTTGAATATCCACCAAAGTCGACTTCAACTTCTTCAACTCCTAGACTTGTATGTCGATGATCTTCACAAAGCTATCCCTCCTCTTTCGTCGGCCTTAAGCACTCAATTAGACCTGCAATTGAATTCTCAAGATCACAAGATTCACAAACAACTAAGTTATCTCAACCTAATTGCTTGCTAGGACTCTACAAGATGAATAACCCTAAGTTTGCTAAAACTAGAACAATGAAGCTAAGATAAGCAATTTGGGAAAATAATCCTCATTATATAAAGGAAGGAACAAGGAAATAACCTACTCCTTGTCCTACTAGGAAAAGTAAATAACATTACATAATTAAGCAAGGATTGGACTTAGTCAAACAAAGCCCAACCCAATGTCTTCTAGACTAAATAAATAACTAATCTAAGATAGAATAAAGGCCCATGAGGCCGAATTACACAATACCAAAGTAATAAGAGTTGGTATAATCTTACTTTATGTAAATTATACAAAGTGAGTGTAGTACAATTTATTGATGAAAGTCATTGGAAAGTCCTACTTTAACTAAAAGGACTAAATGACTTTGTATATTTCTTGGAAATTATCCATTTGTACTATAAGAAAATTTTGATGGATATGATTAAGGAAATAGATTGATTTGAAAGTAAACAATGAGTATAGTGTTGTGGCCACAACCAATGCCAACTATTTCCTTTTGAATCATGAATGATTAAAGCATATTAGTAATATGCATAAATGGAAAGTGTGAGGATTGATAAATCCTTTATGATTGTGTTAGAGATAAAATCTCTAATGGAACAGTTACTATCTCCTACTTAAATTCAGTAAAGAATTTATCTGATCCGTTAACTAAGGCATTGCCTAGAGATAAAGTGCGGGAGACTACAAGTAGTATGGGATTAAAATATAACCCCTAGACACCAATGATGGGAACCCAACCTCGCTTGACCAAACCGGTTATAGACTGAGGTTCAATGTGGTAATAACAAGTTATTGGCATGTCTGTTTCAAAGTGCTAACCATGTCCCATACTGAATAAAAGTTGTTAGTACTAATGTGATAAAAGAGGATGAGTTATTAAACTCTTAATGGAGCTATAAGAGGTTGTTAAGAATAAATCAACAACAAGTGACTCCACCTATATGAATATGAAGTGGTGCCGCTTCAACAAGAGTATGAAAGGGTTTTATTCTTGTACATATTCATAGAAAATGGATCGCTAGCACAGGGCCAGTCATAGTGCTAGAAGCAAACGAGAAATTTGGTTAGAAGAACTTAAGTATAGTCTGTGTGGTGTTTCCGACCCTAGACGAAAGGAGTCATGGTTCAATCTTCGGACACCATGTACTTCGTTAGCGTCCTGAAATGCTTACACTAATTGAAGGTCCAATTCGTAGAATCCTTCTTGTATGCACCATGCTTATAAGTGAATTATGGTTTTCAAGTCAACAAACTTTAGTTTGTAAATACTTGGATTGGTAAAGTTCAAAATACCAACATTCCAAAATAGTGGGGGATTGTTGGATATATTTTGAATGTTCATGTTTATTGAAGGCATTTGTTCATAAGTGAACAATTATGAAGAGACTTATTTGTCTATAAAAGGTATCTTTATGATATAATTATTCATAAAGTTATGTCTATTTGGAAAGACATATGTTGATCATAAAGTTATGTCTATATGAAAAGACATGTATGTTGATCAAGTATATAAGGAGCCTTTCACATAAACATTTCAAGAGACAGAACTAATAATTCTACTTCTCTCTGAATGTTCTCAAGTGGCTTTGTTGTATCCCAAATACGACTTGTCTAAAATAGTTAGGCAATATTGTATTTGAGAAAGCTTGGCGCCTCAAAGTCTTGTTTCAATATTTTCTTAATTTAGAAATTTTCTCACAGACAATAATCCTGAGTTCCAAGTCATCTCAGTGGTGGGAATGGGCGGTTTGGGTAAAACAACCTTGACCAAGAAAGCCTATGATGCTGATCAAGTGTAGAAACATTTCCAACGCAATTTTTGGATCAATGTTTCCCAATCATTCACTCTTGAGATGCTCTTGCGAGACATAATTCGCCAGCTCTATAAAGAAGGCAACCAACCAGCTCCTGAAAAGTTAGAAAAAATGGGGAGTGATACGAATCTAGTTGTAATTGGTCCAAATCCACCTTAGAGACCCGCCTAAGATCAACTTGAATCACCAAACTTCTAGATGTGTATGTCGACAATCTTCACTTGATAAATCTTCCTTCGTTCGTCGGCCTTAGACCTCCAAGTCGACCTGCACTTGAACACCTAAGATCACAAGATTCACAAACAATTAAGCAATCACAACCTAATTGCTTGCTAGGACTCTACAAGATTGAAGAACCCTAAGTTTGCTCAAACTAGAACAATGAAGCCAAATAATCGATATGGGTGTGTAAACCTCTCAACTTTATTGATAACTTGACTTATGTTTACAAGAGATAAAAGAGCCCTTATATAGGGGAGGGATTGGCGCATAACCTACTCCAAACCCAAATCCTAATCCTATAAGGGGCGGCATAATTAAAAGGAAGGAACAAGGAAATAGCCTACTCCTTGTCCTACAAGGAAAAGTAAATACATAACTTAATTAAGCAAGGATTGGACTTAGTCAAACAAGGCCCAACCCAATGTCTTCTAAACTAAATAAATAACTAATCTAAGATAAAATAAAGGCCCAATGGCCGAATTACACAATATTAAGCCTAATGCTCATCGATGGATAACATGGTGCACAACATGGAATCGTTTGGAATATTCCTTGTTGTGTGATCTTCAAATCGGCCCAATGAGTCTTCAATGGTATTCAATTCTTCAAGATGAGATCTTATAAAGCCCACCAAAGCTTCCTTAAACCTTTTAGCCCGAGCCCTTGTTATTGGACCCAACAGCATAGATAAAGGATCATGTGGCCGGTGATGACCGGGCATGGCCGATTCATGTGACCGGTTGTGGCCGGGCATGGTCATGTCGAGTGGCCGGTTGTGGCCGGGCATGGTCATGTCACGTGACCAGTGTTGGCCGGGCATCTCCAAGTCGCATGGCCGGTCACTCGTGCTTCCATCTTCATGCTCCTCCAAGCTAGCATCGATGACATTTCCATGATCTTCATTGGCTCCAATGTGTTCTTCTAAGCCATGATAAGCCCTTGGCACATCATCCCCTCTCCCTTGAAAAGGATTTGTCCACAAATCTGCATCACTATCAAACAAGGATAAGTTTGAAACATTAAAAGTAGCAATTACATTGCCATATTCACTAGGGAGATCTAGCTTGTAGGCGTTGTTGTTGATCCTCTCCAAGACTTGGAATGGACCATCTCCATGAGGTAAGAGCTTAGACTTTCTCTTTTCAGGAAACCTCTCCTTCCTTAGATGCAACCAAACCCAATCCCGGGGTTCAAAGATGACTTCCTTGCGCCCTTTGTTAGCATTCTTCATGTAGTGTTGTGTCTTCTTCTCAATTTGAGCTTGAACCCTAGCATGAAGTTCTTAAAACATAATCGGCCTTCCTTTGTCCATCCATGTCAACTTGCACACTCAAAGGTAAACTCAACAAATCCAATGGTGTTAAAGAATTGAAGCCATACACAGTTTCAAAAGGTGAATATCCAGTGGTGCTATGTATGCTTCTATTATATGCAATTTCGACATGAGGCGGACAATCCTCCCAAGTTCTTAAGTTCTTTTTAATTAAAGCCCTAAGCAAAGTAGACAAAGTCCTATTAACTACCTCGGTTTGACCATCGGTTTGAGGATGACAAGTAGTAGAAAATAACAATTTAGTTCCTAACTTAGCCCATAAAGTTCTCCAAAAGTGACTCAAGAACTTAGCATCTCTATCACTTACAGTCGTCCTAGGCATTCCATGTAGTCTAACAATTTCCTTAAAGAACAAATTAGCTACATTAATGGCATCATCCGTTTTAATACATGCAATAAAGTGAGCCATCTTAGAAAACCTATCAACAACTACAAAGATAGAATCTTTACCTCTCCTAGAGCGAGGTAAACCTAACACAAAGTCCATGCTAATATGAGTCCATGGTTCATGAGGAATAGGCAAAGGAGTATACAATCCATGCGGTTTAGATGTAGATTTAGCTTGCAAACAAACAATGCAACTAACAACATACTTCCCTACATCATGTCGCATCTGAGAAGTGTTCATGCAATATATCATATGTTCTATCAACTCCAAAGTGACCCATTAAACCCCCTTCATGCGATTCCCTCAAGAGCAATATGCGCAAAGAACAAGAAGGCACACACAATCTAGATTCCTTAAACAAATATCTGTCATGCTTATAATACTTTCCAAAACCAGAATTTTCACGTGCTTTAAATATTTCACTAAAGTAAACATCACTAGCATATAATTCCTTAATATACTCAAAACCAGGAAACTTAGAATCAAGCATGGAAATTAAGACATACCTCCTTGATAAAGCATCGGCTACCACATTCTCCTTACCTTGTTTGTATCGCACAACATATGGAAAAGACTCAATGAATTCGCTTCACTTAGCATGTCTTTTGTTCAACTTTTGTTGGCCTCTTAAATACTTTAAGCTCTCATGATCCGTATGAATCACAAATTCCTTAGGCCAAAGGTAGTGTTGCCAAGTTTGCAACGCCCTCACAAGAGCATACAACTCTTAGTCATAGGTTGGATAGTTCAATGTAGCCCCATTCAATTTCTCACTAAAATAGGCGACGAGCTTCCCACCTTGCATTAAAACAGCTCCAATTCCAACCCCTCATGCATCACATTCAATCTCAAAAGTATTTTTAAAGTTAGGTAAAACAAGCAAAGGAGCATTAGTTAGTTTTTCCTTCAACGTCTCAAATGCTTCTTGTTGTTCATCTCCCCACTTGAATGGTGCATTCTTCTTCATTACACTTGTAATAGGGGCGGCTAAGGTGCTAAAGTCCTTAACAAACCTCCTATAGAATCCAGCTAGTCCATGAAAAGATCTCACTTGTCCAACGTTGGTGGGTGTTGACCAATCTTTGATTGCCTTGATCTTTTCCTCATCAACCTCTATACCTTGCGATGAAACCACAAAACCAAGAAAAACAAGCTTGTTTGTGCAAAAGGTGCACTTCTTAAGGTTAGCATACAATTTCTCAACCCTAAGTACATCTAACACACATCTTAGATGCCTAACATGCTCATCTAGGTTTCGGCTATACACAAGAATATCATCAAAATAAACAACAACAAACTTGCCAATAAAAGCTCTTAAAACATGATTCATTAATCGCATGAATGTACTAGGTGCATGAGTCAATCCAAAAGGCATAACTAACCATTCATACAACCCTAATTTAGTTTTAAAGGTACTTTTCCATTCATCACCCTCTTTCATGCAAATTTGATGATAGCCACTCTTAAGATCAATCTTAGAAAATAGACAAGCACCATGCAATTTATCAAGCATATTATCTAATCTAGGAATAGGGTGACGATACTTTACCGTGATGTTGTTTATTGCCCTACAATCAACACACATTCTCCAAGTACCATCTTTCTTAGGAACAAGCAACACAGGAACGGCACATGGAGAAAGACTTTCACGCACAAAACCCTTTTGAAGTAGCTCACCAACTTGCTTCTCCAATTCCTTGGTTTCTTCAGGATTTGTCCTATAAGCTGGCTTATTTGGAATTTGCGCCCCAGGGATGAAGTCAATTTGATGTTCAATCCCCCTAATTGGTGGTAAACCACTAGGAATCTCCTCTGGAAACACATCTACATAATCACTCAAAAGAGAAACAATGTTGCTTGGAAGCTCGCTCTCCAAGTGGTTAGTGCTCACAAGTCTATATTTAAGCAAAAGCAAGATCAAAACAGAATTATCATTCAAAGCTTCTTTAATCTCACTCATAGTAGCTAACATACACTCCTTATTAACCCTCTTAGAACTAACATGCTTAACTATATCGCAATTCCTATCTAAATTCGCATGATTAGTCTTTTCTTTAGCCCTAAATTCCGAATCTAGCTTAGCAAAATCCTCTTTCAATTTCAATTGATCTTTTAAAGCCTCTTGAGGTGATAACGGAATAAAAGTAAAGGGCTTCTTACCACATATGAGAGTATATTGGTTCGTCTCACAATCATGTTGAACTTTGTTGTCATATTGCCAAGGTCGCCCAAGTAGTACATGGCATGCTTGCATGGGTAAGATATCGCACAATACATCTCCTTTGTACCTTCCCAAACAAAGAGAAACTAAAACTTGTTTGTTAACCCTAATTTCCTCCTTATCGTTGATCCAACCCAAGCTATAAGGTTTAGGGTGTTTTGTAGTGGGTAATTGCATCTCCTTCACCAAATAAACACTAGCTATGTTTGTACAACTCCCACCATCGATAATCACACTACTAGGCTTTCCATTCGCATACATCCTAGTGTAAAACAAGTTCTCCCTTTGATTGTTCACATCATCTTTCACATAAGCACTCAAAGTTCTCCTAGCAACCAAACTTCTAAGTGCAAAATCGTCACCATCATCACTATCATCATGCGCATCTTCTTCATCATCTCCATCACCACTAGATCCTAGAGTAATCTTTTCATCTTCACTTTCGATCTCTCCTTGTTCATTCACGAACAACACTTTCTTGGTAATACAATCTTTAGCATAGTGCCCAAAGCCTTGACACTTGAAACACTTAACATGATTCTTAGAAGATGAACTTGATGAAGACTTAGAATCGGTCTTAGGGGTTGTACCCTTTTGCGCTAACTCCTTCTCTTTAGTCGACTTATCATCCTTCTTGATTGGAGTTTTCCATGAGCTTGATGATGATGATGTAAAGCTCTTCTTATTCCTTTTTACTTGGCTCTCGGCCTTCAAAGCATGTTGAAGCAATTCCTCAACATCATAGTGTTGTTGCATCTCCACAATATCATGAATTTCTTTATTCAACCCCGCCATAAATCTAGCTATGGTAGCTTGTGGAGCTTCATCAATCTCGGCCCTTGACAATAACAACATCATCTCGGAGTAGTATTCATCAACACTCCTAGTTCCTTGCCTCAAAGCTTGCAATTCTTGATAGAGACTATTAGTGTAGAAGCTTGGAACAAACCTCTTCCTCATATAACTCTTTAGACCTAACCAAGTATTGATAGGCCTTTCGAAGTTTCTTCTTCTTGTTTGCACTAATTCATTCCACCAATTTAAAGCATTCTCCGTGAATTCAAGAGTAGCAATTTGTACCTTCTTTGGATCGGTATGAGGATAGTAATCAAAATACATATCCAATTTTGACTCCCACTCCAAGTAATCGGATGGAGACCCTCTCCCATTGAATTTAGAGATTTTGTATTTGATGTTGTCCTTAGGCTCCTATCTTTCAATTCCTCTCCTAGGCCGCATGTTTTCATTGTGAGCTTGCCCACCAAGTTCTTGTTGCCTTAATCTCTCCATGGGACCGATTCTAGCAATTTGCCTTGGTGGTGGAGGATGAGCCTCTTCATTGTTGCGTGCGACATTAGCTCTTTGAGGTGGTTGAGCTTGTTGATTTTGGCCATCCTTTACTTGTAGGACATCATCGGCCAAGGCATCGAATTTAGTATCCATATTGTCCAAACGTTGCATTAGAGCTTGCAACATAGCAGCCACATTTGGTTGCTCTTGTTCTCTTTCCATAATACCTACAAAAATAACAAAGATTAGTAGTAAAAATCCTCACAAGTGTGTGTGTGCTTATACCTTTGACTTGTGCTCTCGTGTTTGTACTCAAGTCCTATGGATTGGCAGTCCACTACTCTCTTAATGATCTCACAAGATTATGCCTCTTTCTAGCTTGCAATAGGCCTAGTAAGAGCAACTCCTAGAGCAATCCTTTCTTCTCGTGACCTACTTGAGGAACAAACAATTAGTAGCAAAATTATTGTGAATCAACGGAAAGTGATCTTAAACCAAACCAAACCACTTATGCAGGCTCCTTAAGTCGAACTCCTTCTCCAAAGTTGCTGCACAAAAACTCAATTCAAACACAATTCAAAAATCAAGTCGATTAGTAAACCCTAGTACCAGTTAATTCCAATTTTGTACCACTTGTCTCCAATAGGGTTTATGACCTGAAAATCTTCAAATCAAATCTGATGCGCCCATGGCTTATCATGAAGGGAATGATGCGCCAAGGACTTATTATGGACTTGAAGACAAGCATGGAGAGCATGGAAAGGATGTGCAAGAGCTGCAAGGAAGCCTGGAGATGCATGAAGATCATGGAGATATTGATGATCATGTTCCAAACACCAAAAGGATGCCACTCGATCCATTGAAGATGCCATTAGGTCCGATGACAAGAGCAAGAACTAAGAGATTCAAGCATGCACTCATGGGCCTTGTTCGAACTCATCTTGAAGACTTGAAGACCATTGAAGTTCAATTGAAGAGCTTTGGTGATGATTTGGGCAAGAAATTACAAATCAATTACAAGTTCATTACTTTGCTTGCTATTGATTCTAGATGGCCGGATTGACATATGGCATAAGCCCATTATCATTAGTTATCCTTGTTTGGGCTTAATTCTATCTTAGATTAGCTTATTTTTAAGTTTGGACCTTATTTGGATTGGGCCTTGGTTGACTAAGTCCAATCCTTGTTTAATTATGTATTTATTTCCTTTTCTTAGTTGGGCAAGGACTAGTTTTTCCCTATCCCCTTATATTTGGACGAAAATTAGGGTTTATTTTAGGATTTTGGTTGACCCTATCACTATATAAGGCCACCAGTTGATACGAATCTAGTTGTATTAGATTCAAATCCACCCTTTGATTGTTCACATCGTTTTTCACATAAGCACTCAAAGTTCTCCTAGCAATCAAACTCTTAAGTGCTACACCAACGCCTTCATCACTATCATCATCGGTTTGTACCTCTATTTCATCATCTCCATCACCGCTTGATCCAAGCGCAATATATTCATCTTCACTTACAATCTCGCCATTGTCATTAGTAAGCATGACTTTCTTGTTAACGCAATCTCTTGCAAAGTGTCCATATCCTTGACACTTGAAACACTTTACATAGTTCTTAGAAGATGAGCTTGATGAAGATTTAGAATCGGTTTTAGGGGTCACAACCTTTTGCGCAGACTCCTTTTCCTTTGATGACTTGTCATCCTTCTTGACTGTGTTTTCCATGAGCTTGATGATGATGATGTAAAGCTCTTCTTATTCCTCTTTACTTGACTCTTGGCCCTCAAAGCATGTTGAAGCAATTCCTTAACATCATAGTGTTGTTGCATCTCCACAATATCATGAATTTCTCTATTCAATCCCGCCATAAACCTAGCTATAGTAGCTTGTGGAGCTTCATCAACCTCGGCCCTAGACATTAACAACATCATCTCGGAGTAGTATTCATCAACACTCCTAGTTCCTTGCCTTAAGGATTGCAACTCTTGGTAGAGACCATTAGTGTAAAAGCTTGGAACAAACCTCTTCCTCATGTAACTCTTTAGACCCAACCAAGTGTTGATCGGCCTTTCCAAGTTTCTTCTCCTTGTTTGCACCAATTGATTCCACCAATTTAAAGCATTCTCCGTGAATTCAAGAGTAGCAATTTGTACCTTCTTTGGTTCGGCATGAGGATAGTAATCAAAATACATATCCAATTTCGACTCCCACTCCAAGTAATCGGATGGAGACCCTCTCCCATTGAATTTAGGGATTTTGTATTTGATGTTGTCTTTAGGCTCCTCTCTTTCAATTCCTCTTCTAGGCCGCATGTTTTCATTGTGAGCTTGCCCACCAAGTTCTTGTTGCCTTAGTCTCTCCATGGGATCGATTCTAGCAATTTGCCTCGGTGGTGGAGGATGATCCTCTTCATTGTTGCGTGCGACATTAGCTCTTTGAGGTGGTTGAGCTTGTTGAATTTGACCATCTCTTACTTGTTGGACTTCATTGGTGAAGGTATCGAATCTAGTATCCATATTGTCCAATCGTTGAATTAAAGTTTGCAACATAGCAGCCACATTTGGTTGCTCTTGTTCTCCTTCCATAATACCTACAAAAAGAACAAAGATTAGTAGTAAAAATCCTCACAAGTGTGTGTGTGCTTATACCTTTGACTTGTGCTCTCGTGTTTGTACTCAAGTCCTATGGATTGGCGGTCCATTACTCTCTTAATGATCTCACAAGATTTGCCTTTTACTAGCTTCAATAGGCCTAATAAGAGCAACTCCTAGAGCACTCCTTTCTTCTCGTGACCTACTTGAGGAACAAACAATTAGTAGCAAAGTTATTTGTGAATCAAAGGAAAAGTGATCTTAAACCAAACCAAACCACTTAATGCAGGCTCCTTATGTCGAAATTCTTCTCCAAAGTTGCTGCACAAAAACTCAATTCAAGCACAATCACAATATCAATCGATTAGCATAAACCCTAGTACCACTTGTCTCCTATTTTGTACCACTTGAATCCAATAGGGTTTGTAACCTGAAATTCTTCAAATCAAATCACAAATAACAGCAAAAGCAACCCAAGGATCTCAATTACACAATCAATTAGAGTTATTGCAACTAATTAGATCAATTGCACAAGAAAACCCTAATCCCCAAATTTCCCAAACTAAGAACCCTAGTTCCTGAAAAATATCGATAACAGCACATATTTTTTTGGATTTTTTTCAATATTTTTCCCAGAAAGATCACACCAAAATAAGTCTAAAGCTCAAATTTCACAGCTTTCCGAGCTCAAACGAATCCAGAACAAAAATCACAAGTTTCTGGTCGGAAAATTTTTTTTATTTTATTTTATTATTTTTATATTTTTCGATATAACTACTAGTTATAAGGGACTCAAATCTGAAATTTCAAAGCAAAAAGATGTAAGATGAATCGGCTATGAATTTTCAAAGTTTCTGAATTTTTGGAACTCTATGGTGCGATAAGAACAAGATGAAGTTTGATGGATGAAAACTTGATGAATGATGTATAGAAGGATAGATTTACCGATTGAAGATGACAACCTTGCTCTGATTACCAATTGATACGAATCTAGTTATATTAGATTCAAATCCACCCTTTGAATATCCACCAAAGTCGACTTGAACTTCTTCAACTCCTAGACTTGTATGTCGATGACCTTCACAAAGCTATCCCTCCTCTTTCGTCGGCCTTAAGCACTCAATTAGACCTGCAATTGAATTCTGAAGATCACAAGATTCACAAACAACTAAGTTATCTCAACCTAATTGCTTGCTAGGACTCTACAAGATGAAGAACCCTAAGTTTGCTCAAACTAGAACAATGAAGCCAAAGAAATCGATTTGGGTATAAACCTCTCAACTTTATTGATTAACTTGACTTCAACTTTTACAAGAGATATTGGTTGCCTTATATAGTAATAGAGTCAACCAAAATCCTAAAATAAATCCTAATTTTCGTCCAAATATAAGGGCTAGGGAAAAACTAGTCCTTGCCCAACTAGGAAAAGGAAATAAATACATAATTATACAAGGATTGGACTTAGTCAACCAAGGCCCAATCCAAATAAGGTCCAAACTTAAAAATTAGCTAATCTAAGATAGAATTAAGCCCAAACAAGGATAACTAATGATAATGGGCTTATGCCATATGTCAATCCGGCCATCTAGAATCAATAGCAAGCAAAGTAATGAACTTGTAATTGATTTGTAGTTTCTTGCCCAAATCATCACCAAAGCTCTTGAATTGAACTTCAATGGTCTTCAAGTCTTCAAGATGAGTTCGAACAAGACCCATGAGTGCATCCTTGAATCTCTTAGTTCTTGCTCTTGTAATCGGACCTAATGGCATCTTCAATGGATCGAATGGCATCCTTTTGGTGCTTGGAACATGATCATCAATATCTCCATGATCTTCATGCATCTCCAGGCTTCCTTGCAGCTCTTGCACATCCTTTCCATGCTCTCCATGCTTGTCTTCAAGTCCATAATAAGTCCTTGGCGCATCATTCCCTTCATGATAAGCCTTGGGCGCATCAAAATCACAATTCACAGCAAAAGCAACCCAAGATAACCAATTACACAAACAATTAGAGTTATTGCAACTAATAGATCAATTGCACAAGAAAACCCTAATCCCCAAATTTCCCAAACTAAAACCCTAGTTTCTGGAAAAAATCGATAACAGCACAGATGTTTTTGATTTTTTTCAATATTTTTCCCAGAAAGATCACACCAAAAGAAGTCTAAAGCTCAAATTTCACAGCTTTCCGAGCTTAAACGAATCCAGAACAAAAATCACAAGTTTCTGGTCGAAATTTTTTTTTATTTTTTGATATTTTTCGATATAACTACTAGTTATAAGGGACTCAAATCTGAAAGTTCAAAGCAAAAAGATGTAAGATGAATCGGCTATAAATTTTCAAAGTTGCTGATTTTTTTGAATTTTCAAGAAGGGTGGTGCGATGAGTGTATGGGTGACATCGATGTGATGAATGATGAGTAAAAAGCTAGATTTACCGATTGAAGATGATAAACCTAAGCTCTGTTACCAATTGATACGAATCTAGTTGTAATTGGTCCAAATCCACCTTAGAGACCCGCCTAAGATCAACTTGAATCACCAAACTTCTAGATGTGTATGTCGACAATCTTCACTTGATAAATCTTCCTTCGTTCGTCGGCCTTAGACCTCCAAGTCGACCTGCACTTGAACACCTAAGATCACAAGATTCACAAACAATTAAGAAATCACAACCTAATTGCTTGCTAGGACTCTACAAGATTGAGGAACCCTAAGTTTGCTCAAACTAGAACAATGAAGCCAAATAATCGATATGGGTGTGTAAACCTCTCAACTTTATTGATAACTTGACTTATGTTTACAAGAGATAAAAGAGCCCTTATATAGGGGAGGGATTGGCGCATAACCTACTCCAAACCCAAATCCTAATCCTATAAAGGGCGGCATAATTAAAAGGAAGGAACAAGGAAATAGCCTACTCCTTGTCCTACTAGGAAAAGTAAATACATAACTTAATTAAGCAAGGATTGGACTTAGTCAAACAAGGCCCAACCCAATGTCTTCTATACTAAATAAATAACTAATCTAAGATAAAATAAAGGCCCAATGGTCGAATTACACAATACTAAGCCTAATGCTCATCGATGGATAACATGGTGCACAACATGGAATCGTTTGGAATATTCCTTGTTGTGTGATCTTCAAATCGGCCCAATGAGTCTTCAGTGGTCTTCAATTCTTCAAGATGAGATCTTATAAAGCCCACCAAAGCTTCCTTAAACCTTTTAGCCCGAGCCCTTGTTATTGGACCCAACGACATAGATAAAGGATCATGTGGCCGGTGATGGTCGGGCATGGCCGAGTCATGTGACCGGTTGTGGCCGGGCATGGTCATGTCGTGTGGCCGGTTGTGGCCGGGCATGGTCATGTCGTGTGGCCGGTTGTGGCCGGGCATGGTCATGTCGCGTGACCGGTGTTGGCCGGGCATCTCCAAGTCGCATGGCCGGTCACTCGTGCTTCCATCTTCATGCTCCTCCAAGCTAGCATCGATGACATCTCCATGATCTTCATTGGCTACAATGTGTTCTTCTAAGCCATGATAAGCCCTTGACGCATCAGGGAGTATTCCACTAAAAGAGACAATCAACACTTTCTTTCAACAACGCAGCAACCACAATATTGTTCTAGATGATGTGTGGAAAATAGAGCATTGGGATGCTATCAAATATGCATTTCCGTAGAACAAATATGGTAGCAGAGTAATGCTGACAACACGCCTTGACGATGTAGCCAAAAGCCGAGAATCCAAAGGTAAAATACTTCCTTTGGAGCCTTTGTCTTGGAGAGATTCTACAATTATGTTTTGTCGAAAGACATTTCAAGGAGACAATTGCCCTGATGATTGGAAGGATATTGTTGAGCATATCCTAGAAAGCTGCAAATGGTTGCCACTTGCAATTGTGGCAATCAGTGGTGTGTTTGCAAGTAAGACATCCTCGTGATGAGTTAGAAGGAAATTACATGTCAAAAATATTATTGCTCAGTTACTATGATTCGCCTTAGTATCTGAAAGGTTGTTTCTCGTATTTAAGTACCTTCCCAGAAGATCATGTCATGAAATGTAAACGATTGGTTCGGTTATGGGTTGCTGAAGGATTTGTTGAACCATAAAAGAAGGGAAAACACTGGAAGAAGTTGCAACAAGCTACTTGAACCAACTGGTCAGTAGAAGTTTGATCCAAGTGGTGAGGACATATGTTTGTGATGGAAGAGTAAGAGAATGTCGCATCCATGATCTTGTACGAGAGTTGATTCTTTGTGTGTCAGAAGAACAGAACTTCATGACAGTTGTTGGGTGGAACTAATACGTTATGGCCAAAAAAACACGAGGATTATCAGTTTTGAAGAGCATGAGTGATGAAACGGAAATGAAGAGCATTTGGCAACTTCGTTCATTGTTCGAGGTCATACTTTCTAATTCCAAAAGACGTTAAGCTACATAGAGTGTTGGATGCGGAACGTGGTCAATTTGGGTACAGAGTTCTTCGTCCCATGTTCAATCGGAATCAGTATTGTTGAGGGCACCAAGTCGCCGGTTAACTGATGGTGGAAAGGAGGACCTCCGAGGTAACCTGAGAAAACTAGAAGAGGCGTTAGGAGCTGATCGAGCCAAAAACAACCCTATTTTTATGGCTATTTTCCTATGTTTTTGGGTCTATTTATGCTCTAATTTAGCTTATTTTGATAATATTTGTGTTTTTAGTCTTTATGATATGTGAAATTGGAAATTGTTAATTTTCACTACTTTTGGAGCTATTTTAATGACTTTTTACACAGATATGAGCAAAGTAATTTTGAGTATAGATTTGAAGATTCGAAGTTCGTGATTTGAAGATTTCTTGAAGATAATTTGAAGACTTGAAGACTGTTTAAGAATTATTTCAAGAAGCAAGAGTTGAAGA
This sequence comes from Corchorus capsularis, assembly GCA_001974805.1. Lineage (NCBI taxonomy): Eukaryota > Viridiplantae > Streptophyta > Magnoliopsida > Malvales > Malvaceae > Corchorus > Corchorus capsularis. The sequence continues at coordinate 49,059 of AWWV01015815.1, read as the reverse complement.
TTGGAGCTTAATCGCAAAGGATTGAAGCAAAGCCCAAAACAAGCCCAGAAGTCAAGGATTTTTGGATATTTTATATGGGATTAAACTTAGCCCATATAAGGTCATAATTGGAGTTAAAAATCCCAATTTATGCTCTACAAATCCAAAAGAGTATCCAATTCCCGCAATAAACCCGATACTAGTCCTAGCTGGACTAGGATTCAGCGCAGTCTCGTTAAAAAGAACATAACTTTCTGCTCAGATGTCCATTTTAGGCCCGTGAGTACCCGTTGGAAAGCTAACTCCGAGCTATACAACTTTCTTTTTAAGTGCAAAGCCCAGATCTGCCATCTTCAAGCCCGAATTTCAAGTTGAAGTTTCTGCGGAAATCCAGAAAATTCCAGAATCCTATTTTGACTTGGATTCTACTCTAGGATGACATCTAATCCAACTTGGAGTCTAAGTCAGCCCTAAACCGCCCTACCTTTATTTCTCCACTATAAATAGCCACCTTAGGACTAGATTTTGTATGTAATTTTATTCTCATAAGATATATTGTTTAGTTGAAGATTTGGAGGAGAAAAACCTAGGAGCCGCCGCCCCCCCTCTCTTCCTCATCCTTAGATAAGTTTTCTTCTTCTTATTTGTGGATGCTCACTCAATTTATGAGTGAGTAATCCTTTTCTTTTCTCCAATGTAGAATTTAATTGATCTCTTGACTAATTTCATGGTGAGATTTTGTGCTTATATATGAGAATTATTTTGGGTATTTCTTAGATCTCTGTTTTAATTCTATGTTGCTTGTTTTGATGGGTTGGAGTCGACACTGCCTTGATAAATTAGGTTAACATTAGCTAAATTAAGTCTAGAATTACAACCTCAGATTTAATTATGTGTAGCAATTGGAGGAGAACTAACCCTTCCTTCCAAGAGAGATAAGAATCAATGACCAAGAAATTGCTTGTTGTGCTTGTTAATTACTAGTGCTTAATGCTTTGTTCTTTTGGTAGTTCTTAAGCCCCAAAAGGGAAATTGATTGCTAAGAGAATGATAGGGATATTTTAAGCCCCAAAAGGGTAATCTTATCTAATTTGGTAATTAGGATTAAATTCCAAACAAGCTATCCAAGGTTTTCATAATTATTAGATATCAATGATCCATGTTGTTTATGTCAAGAGGGAGATTAATTCTATGTTGGAGGGTTCTCTTTAATTGTTTTCTCAATTTATTCTCTGCTTTTTAATTAGTTGCTTTCTTTAATTTTCTTGATTGCTTTCTTAGTTAATTTTACTTGTTTGCTAGATTTAATTTCAAACCCTTTTCCAAAATTCTCTTTAATTATTTTGTTTTTAATAAGAAAAAGAAATAGCCTATCTCTCTGTGGGATCGATCCCTACTTGCCCTAGCTATCTTTAGTTAGTAATTGTTGGGATTATTTTTATGATTGCTGACGACCGATCATAAATTTTGGCGCCGTTGCCGGGGAGATTGTGTTTTATTTTCTTTTTATTCTCTTTTTCTATTAGATTTGCACTTGATCATCTTTGTTTTGCAAAATATATCTAATGGCGCAACCTCAAACGTTACGGGAGCTGAACTTCAACTTTGAATTGCCGCCCCTTTGTATTGACTATCCAGCCATGGATATGTCTTACAAATTGAAGCCAGGAGTAATCCGTATGTTGCTAATTTTTCAAGGAGAATCTCATGAGAATCCTCATGAACACCTGCAAGGTTTCTTTATGAAGTGTGCTACAATCACTTGGATGCCTGAAGAGGAAGTGAAACTCCGAACTTTTCCTTTAACATTAGAAGGAAGAGCTAGAGACTGGTTCCTAAGACTGCCACCGAAATCCATAAATTCTTGGAAGAAAATGGAGGCAGTATTTTTGAACAAGTTTTTCCCTGAAGCAAAGCGTGCAGATGTCAGAAAGAAAATCACTACTTGTCAACAACTACGTGACGAGAAGTGGTACCAATACTGGGAAAGATACAACAAAATCTGCGCAATTTGCCCCTATCACAACCTGAGTGAATCACTTCTGATCCAGAATTTCTATGATGGATTACTCTATGACGATCAAATGTATATTGATTCTGCCAGTGGAGGGAGTTTTACACTCAAAACCCCCGAGGAAGCAAGGAAGGTGCTAGACACCATGGCTGAGAACATTCACCAATTCAGCACAAGCAATGAAGTCGACACGACAAAGGAGTCAGAGATATTAGAAATCCGCAAGGAGTTATCCTCATTAGCAAAGATGTTTGCCGATTTCATCAACACTCAGTCACACGTTTCTACCCAGATTCCCTCATATATGCCTCAAAATCATATGAATGAGAACATACTTGGATGCGGAATCAATGCCATTGGAGAAACCCAACAGCGATATGCACAAAAGATTGAATTACCTGATATCCCACTTCCACCAGCAATATCACTACCATTAGGACCTATTTTCCCTGATATACCGCCACCAGTGGCTGTAATCAATGACAAACTGCCAAGTGAAGAGGAGATTTCAGCCAAACACAAGAAGGAGAATCCACTTTCTTCACCAAAAGCTGATCAAATTCAATCAGAAGACGAATGGATGGAGGAGATGCAAGATAAGTATGATCCACTTCCATTCCCTCAAAGGTTTGCACAACAACTAAATTCACTCCAGAAATTAGAGGTAAATATCCCTATGGTAAATGAAATGGCCAAAGTACCAAGGTATGCTTCTTTTCTCAAGGAATTATGCATCAATAAAAGAAAGCATGATGAAAAATATGCTTGTATGAATGAAAATATATCTGCTGCATACCAAAGGAAATTGCGACATAAATGCAATGACTTAGGATCTTTCTCTATTCCTTGTGAAATAGGAAAGAATAAGGTAGACAATGCCATGTGTGAGTATGGATCTTTAATTAATATCATGCCTTATTCTGTCTATAAGTAATTGGGAATACACTCTATGCTTGAAACTGATCTTACTATTCAATTTGCTGATAGAACTAATCATAAACCTGAGGGTTTAGTTGAGGATGTTTTAGTGCAGATAGGAGATTTTTCTTTTCCTGTAGATTTCTATGTCCTAAAGATGAGCGAAGATGACCTTTATCTACCTCAATTGCCATTGTTGTTAGGAAGACCGTTTTTAACCTTAGCAAGGATGAAGTTTGAAGCACAAGATGGAACGATTAGTATGGAATTTGATGGGAAGCCAATTACATGCAAAATTAATGAAGCCATGAAAGCTCCTGCTGAAATCCATTCCATCTTCGCCATTGATGCAATGATGCATGCTCTGAGCAAGTACAAGCATTTAATCAAGAAGATGAACTTGAATTGGTCCTTACCAAGAGTCTGGATGAAGAAGAAATCAAGGAAGCAGAAGTCCTGACGCCTGAAGATGTAGCGGAAACCATCAGAGATTTGGAGACACTTCTTGCTATTGAAGCAAAGGCATCAGTTTCCTATGTTCAATTGGAACCGACGCCTAAGCCTTTGCCATCCATCATTCAACCTCCAGAAGTCAAGCTGAAACCATTTCCTGAAGGCCTGAAACATGTTTTCCTTGGAGACAATGAGACCCTGCCTGTTGTTATTTCGAGTAAATTGAATAATCTACAAGAAGAACAACTAATCAGAGTTTTGAAAGAATACGAGGAAGCAGTTGGATGGACTATAGCTGATATCAAAGGAATAAGTCATACTTTATGCATGCATAGGATTCGACTTGAAGATGATGCAGTAGCCGTTCGACAACCACAAAGAAGATTAAATCCAAACCTTGCTGAAGTTGTCAAAGAAGAAGTTCTCAAATTACTTGGAGCTGGTCTCATTTATGCTATATCAGATAGTAAATGGGTCAGCCCTGTCCAAGTAGTTCCAAAGAAGTCTGGATTCACCGTAGTAGAAAACAAGGAAGGAGAGCTAGTTCCTTAAAGACTGCAGAATGGATAGAGAGTATGTATCGACTATAGAAAGTTGAATTCTGCCACAAGGAAGGACCACTTTCCATTTTCTACTGCCGTTCATAGACCAAATGTTGTAGAGATTAGCCTGCAAATCTTACTACTGTTTTCTGGATGGATATTCCGGATACTTCCAGATTCCAATTGCACCTGAAGATCAAGAGAAGACCACCTTTGCATGTCCTTTTGGTACGTATGCCTACACAAGAATGCCTTTTGGTTTATGCAATGCACCTGCGACTTTTCAAAGGTGTATGATGAGCATCTTTCAAGATTATGTGGGGGATAAGATGGAAGTATTCATGGACGATTTCATAGTCTATGGAGATAACTTCAATCAATGTCTCAATAACTTAGAACTAATCTTGAAAAGGTGTGTTGAGACCAAATTGGTATTGAATGCCGAAAAGTGTGACTTCATGGTAGAACAAGGCATTGTTCTAGGCCATGTGGTATCCAAAGAGGGAATGCAAGTCGACAAAGCCAAGGTTGATGTTGTTCAGAATCTTCCTTATCCAACATGTGTCAACGATATCCGTTCATTCTTAGGCCATGCTGGATTCTACAAAAGATTTATCAAGGATTTTTCAAAGATTTCAACACCAATGTGTAGATTACTTCAGAAGGATGTAGAATTCGAGTTTGGAGATGATTGCAAGGAAGCATTTGACAAATTGAAGACTGCCCTCACCACCACTCCAATTGTGAAGCCACCTGATTGGAAACTACCGTTCGAGAGCATGTGTGATGCAAGTGACGTTGCTATTGGAGCTGTTCTAGGTCAGAGAGTAGACAAGGTACCTCATGTTATCTATTATGTTTCAAGAACTCTAGATGCTGCTCAGAAGAACTACACCACCACAGAAAAAGAGATGCTTGCCGTTGTCTTTACTTTGGAGAAGTTTAGACCATATATTCTAGGATCTAAGGTGATAATCTACTCCGATCATGATGTATTGAGATATCTTATGTCAAAGAAAGAAGCAAAAGCTAGGCTTATGCGATGGCTTTTGTTATTTCAAGAGTTTGATATTGAAATAAGGGATAAGAAAGGAGCCGAAAATGTTGTTGCCGATCACCTAAGTAGAATTGAAGGCAAGGAGAAAGAAATCGCAATCAATGAAGCACTACCCTTTGAAGACCTGTTTGCCGTTTCTCATTTTCCCCAGTATGCTGATATTTTTAACTACTTAGTTGCTCACTGCCTACCTTCAGATCTTAGCAAGGGACAAAAGTTAAAGATCGTGAGTGATGCCAAGTATTACTTATGGGATGATCCGTACTTGTGGAGGCAAGGATCTGATCAAGTCATGAGACGATGCATTCCTGAAAATGAGGTTCAATCAGTTTTAAAGTTTTGCCACAGTGATGAATGTGGAGGCCACTTTGGACACAAGAAGACCGCAAGAAAGATCTTGGATTGCGGATTTTATTGGCCTACACTTTTTAAGGACTCATTTGACCATTGCAAGACTTGTCCACAATGTCAGAAAGTTGGGGGTATATAGAAAAGGAATCAAATGGTTCAATCACCTATATTCGTTGCTGAAATTTCGATGTATGTGGGATTGACTTCATGGGACCTTTTCCTCCATCAAATAGGAAGTACTATATTCTTCTAGCTGTGGATTATGTTTCTAAATGGGTTGAAGCTATTGCTAAGGAGAAGGATGATTCAAGAACAGTGGTTAAATTCTTGAAGAATAATATTCTCCATCGATTTGGGATACCAAGATACATAATCAGTGATCGAGGTATTCACTTTTGCAACAAGATTGTGCAAGCACTGGTTGAAAAATATGGAGTACGATATAAGGCATCCACTTCATATCATCCTCAAACCAGTGGTCAAGATGAAGTATCCAATCGTCAACTGAAGCTAATTTTGGAGAAAACAGTCAATGTTCAAAGAAAAGATTGGAGTATGCGACTAGGAGATGCTTTATGGGCTTATCGTACAACTTATAAGACACCTCTAGGTATGTCCCCATATAGAATTGTGTTCGGAAAACCATGCCATTTACCTGTGGAGATAGATCACAAATCATGGTGGGCAATAAAGCAATGCAATCTTAACTTTGACAAAGCTGGAATTCAAAGGATGTTGCAATTGCAAGAGCTTGAGGAAATAAGGAGTGAAGCTTATGAAAATTCAAGAATTTACAAAGAAAAGACTAAAGCTCTACATGATCAAAGGATATTGAGAAGATCATTCCATGAAGGTCAGAAAGTTTTGTTGTTCAATAGCACAATTAAGCATCATGGAAAGCTAAGGACAAAATGGAATGGACCTTTTGAAGTCATAAAAGTATATCCTAATGAATCTGTGGAAATTTATAATCTGGTTAGCAAGAGTCAATTTAAGGTTAATGGGCAAAGACTTAAACCTTTCTTTGAACCATTATCAATAGCTTTGATTGAAGAAATTAAGTTGGAAGATCCAATTTATCTTCCAATTTAAAGATTTGAAGAAAAGGGAAAGTCAAGCTAATGACTTTAAACAAGCGCTTGTTGGGAGGCAACCCAATTTTAATTTTAATTTTAATTTTAATTTTAATTTTTGTAAGAAGTACCGAGCCATAGACCATGCATGACCGGTTGCTCGGTTAGTATGCATGGCCGGCTATGGCCGGGCCATGCCTCGCACCATACCAAACATGGCCGGCCATAGCTCGGCATTACCACACCATCACCAGGCCAGCACCGGACCGCGTCTCGCGCCTTGGCCCGAGCCATGCAGTAGCAGCCTGAGACGGCACCAGCATGCCGCAGCCGGTACCGCCAGGCCATGCTGCACGCCTTAGCCCAGCTAGCGCCAGGATGCCTCACCAGCACCAGCCAGCACAGCCCGCGCCATAGCCAGGCCGCTGCTCGACCATTCTCCACGCCGCACTAAGCCATGTCCTGGCCATGCTAGGAGATGTCGCGCCAAGTCCGAGCCATGCAAGGAAAGTTCCGTGCTGCTCCATGCAAAGTATACTAGGATTTTGATTTCCTATTTTAACTAGGAAATTAAGTACCTAATTGCTTTCCACAACAATCACCTTTTCCAAATAGGTAATGTGCTCCTAAACAAGGTATGTTTTCTTACTTTTTACTCTAACTAAAACCTCTTAGACTTAGGACTTGATCACTATATAAAGGCACTCTACCTCTCTTCTTTATTCATCAAACACAAGAAGCAATATTAGGAGAGTAAAGTTTCGGCTAGAAGCAATTTTTGGGAGAGGAAGTCGATTAGAGCAAGGTCGACTAGAAGAAGATAAGTCGATTTTAGGAAGCAATTTCGATAAGTTCAAGTTGGAAGCACAAGTCGACATAACAAGAAAGTAGAAGCAAAGTCGATTCTTCAACCTAAAAAGCAAGCCCGATTCTTCCTCCACTCTTGAAGATGTCGATGATACTAGCAACTACTTCCATGAATTTTGAAGTTTAGGAGGCAATTTTATCAAGCTGGAATTTCTCAATTTGGTTCGAAATTTCAAGGAAGTTTTCTTCGCCAAGATTGCCATGAACTCTTAAGCATGATATCGTTGCTACCTAAGGAAGATGTTAAAGCTAAGCCCGGTTTCAAGGCTAGGATGATTCATCAATTTCTTTGGGACAAAGCTAGTAAGTTACATGAAGCTGTTATGAGATCAAAGGAAAGAGCTGAGAAGGAATTTGAGAAGCGATTCCACCCCTATGGAAATCGGTTTTCTCAACCAAGGAATTTCAATTGAAGGATTAGACCTCAAGTTTCATCATGGAGCAAGCCTTCACCTATGCCAAGAATTGATGGGTATCGCACCAAAACCTATAGGCCAGCCTATAGACCTCCTATGCGATGTGCCCCTTTCCCTCAAAGGCTTGATGATCCTTATTATGCTTCTTCTTCTAATCAACCAAAGATCGCACCAATTGCTACTACTTTTGCTTTGGAAGAATTGAAGGAAAAATCATCCACACCAATTGGACCAAAGGATCCGTTGCAAGTGGAAGGTCAAGGTGAAGATGATATCATAATTATTGCTTCTGCTTCTGAATCAAGTGATGCTTCTAGTGGTGAGAATAAAGAAGAGGAAGAGGAGGTGAATCAAGAGAAGGAAAATAAGGAAGAAACTCATCCTTTCCTTACTCAATTCAAGGACATTAATGATCAAGTTGCTAACCTAAGGGAGGATTTTGATAGTATAATTGGGAATTTGGATAACCTCTTCAATTTATTGAACGAGGCTATGCCTAAACCAATTTAGGTTTAGAATTAGGGTTCTTAATTTTAAAGTTTATGTTTTCTAGATTTAGGGTTTTATTTTTAAGTATCTTAGGTTTAGCTATTTAAGTTTATGCTTTATCTTAAATTTTCCTTTATCTTATGTTTTTATTTTTCAAACTTCATTAATAAACTATCTAGATTTATTTTCCTATCACTTTAATTTTTATTGTCCTTTTGAGCAATTCTCTTCATCAACGTTGCCCAGGTATGTTTCATGAACCTTAACTCTTTATTTTTGGTAAGCTATTTTGCATGTTTTGATTTCTTCATTGCTTTTACATTGGGGACAGTGTGAATTTTAAGTGTGGGGGGGTGAATACTTGATAGGGTTATTGCTTGATAATTGAGTCATATGATAGTTTTTGCATGAGAACTTAGGATAAAAATTTGATTGTTTTGGGATTGATATGTTATTCCCCAATTTTTGAAACAAATTTTTCGAAAAAATTGATTTATGTAGCATAAAAAATTGATGGCTTTTCAAACTTTTTGATTTTTTTTATTCATATATTGAGTAATTGATTTGATTATGATTGATAAATACTTAGAATTTTTAATAATGCTTTGTTCATTGATTGATTTATAGCAAGAAGTTTTGATTTCTTAGAATTAGGTATAATTGGAGTTTGTGATATGATCTTATTATTCATTGCTTTTATGATTATCTTTTTCTAGAACTTGTGTTGAATCTTGATTGAAGTTACAATTAAGAAAGCATGCTATGAATTTGTCAAGAATAAGTGTGGGGGACTATCTATATAAAGGGTAATTTAAAAAATATTTTCTAAAAAGAAGTGCTTTCATATAAGAGGAGTAGAGATATCTTCTGCCTTAAAATTTAAAATTTGAAAAGTTCCATTGTTGTCACTCTTCTCTTTAAACAAAAGGAGTTAGTAACTGCTACGAATCTAATTGTAATTGGTCCAAATCCACCTTAGAGACCCGCCAAAGATCAACTTGAATTACCAAACTTCTAGATGTGTATGTCGACAATCTTCACTTGATAAATCTTCCTTCGTTCGTCGGCCTTAGACCTCCAAGTCGACCTGCACTTGAACACCTAAGATCACAAGATTCACAAACAACCAAGCAATCACAACCTAGTTGTTTGCTGGGACTCTACAAGATGAAGAACCCTAAGTTTGCTCAAACTAGAACAAAGAAGCCAAAGAAATCGATTTGGGTATAAACCTCTCAACTTTATTGATTAACTTGACTTATGTTTACAAGAGAGAAAAGAGCCCTTATATAGGGGAGGGATTGGCGCATAACCTACTCCAAACCCGAATCCTAATCCTATAAGGGGCGGCATAAACATAAAGGAAGGAACAAGGAAATAGCCTACTCCTTGTCCTACTAGGAAAAGTAAATAAATAACTTAATTAAGCAAGGATTGGACTTAGTCAAACAAGGCCCAACCCAATGTCTTCTAAACTAAATAAATAACTAATCTAAGATAAAATAAAGGCCCATGAAGCCGAATTTCACAATGCCAAAGCCTAATGCTCATCGATTTCAAGTAAAGTGAACAACTTGGAATCGATGGGAATATTCTTGGTGATGTAGACTTCAATGCCTTCCAAATGGTCTTCAATGGACTCTAAACCTCCAAGATGAGATCTTACAAAGCCCAATAAAGCTTCCTTGAACCTTTTAGCCCAAGCCCTAGTCATTGGACCTTGCAGAATGGCTAAAGGATCAAAAAGCCGGTCTTGCCCAGATGGCCCAATCGATGGCCGGTTGTGGCCGGTTGGTGCGCCAAGCGTTGACCTGTTGTGGCCGGTTGCCCCATGCGATGTCGCATGCGATGGCCGGTCATGTGGCCGGACATGTGGCCGGTGTTGCGCGGCTTCTCCAAGCAATGGCCGGTCACACGTGCTTCCAACTCCATGCTCCTCCAAGCTAGCATCGATGACATCTCCTTGATCTTCATTGGCTCCAATGTGTTCTTCTAAGACATGATAAGTCCTTGGTGCATCATCCCCTCTCCCTTGAAAAGGATTTGTCCTCAAATCTGCATCACTATCAAACAAGGATAAGTCTGAAACATTGAAAGTAGCACTTACATTGCCATATTCACTAGGAAGATCTAGCTTGTAGGCGTTGTTGTTGATCCTCTCCAAGACTTGGAATGGACCATCTCCACGAGGTAAGAGCTTAGACTTTCTCTTTTCAGGGAACCCTTCCTTCCTTAGATGCAACCAAACCCAATCCCCGGGTTCAAAGATGACTTTTTTGCGCCTTTTGTTAGCATTCTTCATGTAGTGTTGTGTCTTCTTCTCAATTTGTGCACGAACCCTAGCATGAAGATCTCTAACATAATAGGCCTTCCTTTGTCCATCCATGTCGACTTGCACACTCAAAGGTAAACTCAACAAATCCAATGGGGTTAAAGGATTAAAGCCATACACAGTTTCAAAAGGTGAATATCCAGTGGTGCTATGTATGCATCTATTATATGCAAATTCGAAATGAGGTAGACAATCCTCCCAAGTTCTTAAGTTCTTTTTAAATAAAGCCCTAAGCAAAGTAGATAAAGTCCTATTAACTACCTCGGTTTGACCATCGGTTTGACGATGACAAGTAGTAGAAAATAACAACTTAGTACCTAACTTAGCCCATAAAGTTCTCCAAAAGTGACTTAAGAACTTAGCATCTCTATCACTTACAATCGTCCTAGGCATTCCATGTAGTCTAACAATTTCTTTAAAGAACAAATTAGCTACATTAATAGCATCATCCGTTTTAGTACATGCAATAAAGTGAGCCATCTTAGAAAACCTATCAACAACCACAAAGATAGAATCTTTACCTCTCCTAGAACGAGGTAAACCTAACACAAAGTCCATGCTAATATGAGTCCATGGTTCATGAGGAATAGGCAAATGAGTATATAATCCATGCGGTTTAGAAGTAGATTTAGCTTGCAAACAAACAATGCAACTAGCAACATACTTCCCTACATCATGTCGCATCTTAGGCCAAAAGAAGTGTTCATGCAATATGTCATATGTTCTATCAACTCCAAAGTGACGCATTAAACCCCCTTCATGCGATTCCCTCAAGAGCAATATGCGCAAAGAACAAGAAGGCACACACAATCTAGATTCCTTAAACAAAAATCCTTCATGCTTATAATACTTTCCAAAACCAGAATTTTCACATGCTTTAAATATTTCACTAAAGTAAACATCACTAGCATATAATTCCTTAATATACTCAAAACCAAGAAACTTAGAATCAAGCATGGAAAGTAAGACATACCTCCTTGATAAAGCTTCGGCTACCACATTCTCCTTACCTTGTTTGTATCGCACAACATAAGGAAAGCTCTCTATGAACTCGCTCCACTTAGCATGTCTCTTGTTTAGCTTTTGTTGGCCTCTTAAATACTTTAAGCTTTCATGAACCGTATGAATCACAAATTCCTTAGGCCAAAGGTAGTGTTTCCAAGTTTGCAACGCCCTCACAAGAGCATATAACTCTTTGTCATAGGTTGGATAATTCAATGCAGCCCCATTCAATTTCTCACTAAAGTATGCGACGGGCTTCCCACCTTGCATTAAAACAGCTCCAATTCCAACCCCTGATGCCATCATATTCAATCTCAAAAGTATTGTTAAAGTTAGGTAAAACAAGCAAAGGAGCATTAGTTAGTTTATCTTTCAATGTCTCAAATGCTTCTTGTTGTTCATCTCCCCACTTGAATGGTGCATTCTTCTTCATAACACTTGTAATAGGGGCGGCTAAGGTGCTAAAGTCCTTAACAAACCTCCTATAGAATTCGGCTAGTCCATGAAAAGATCTCACTTGTCCAACGTTGGTGGGTGTTGGCCAATCTTTGATTGCCTCGATCTTTTCCTCATCAACCCCTATACCTTGCGATGAAACCACAAAACCAAGAAAAACAAGCTTGTTTGTGCAAAAGGTGCACTTCTTAAGGTTAGCATACAATTTCTCAACCCTAAGTACATCTAACACACATCTTATATGCCTAACATGCTCATCTAGGTTTCGGCTATACATAAGAATATCATCAAAATAAACAACAACAAACTTGCCAATAAAAGCTCTTAAAACATGATTCATTAATCGCATGAATGTACTAGGTGCATTAGTCAATCCAAAAGGCATAACTAACCATTCATACAACCTTAATTTAGTTTTAAAGGCAGTTTTCCATTCATCACCCTCTTTCATGCGAATTTGATGATAGGCACTTTAACGTGATGTTGTTTATTGCCCTACAATCAACACACATTCTCCAAGTCCCATCTTTCTTAGGAACAAGCAACACAGGAACGACACATGGAGAAAGGCTTTCATGCACAAAACCTTTTTGAAGTAGCTCAACAACTTGCTTCTCCAATTCCTTTGTTTCTTCAGGATTTGTCCTATAAGCTGGCTTATTTGGAATTTGCGCCCCAGGGATGAAGTCAATTTGATGTTCAATCCCCCTAATTGGTGGTAATCCACTAGGAATCTCCTCAGGAAACACATCTACATAATCACTCAAAAGAGAAACAATGTTGCTTGGAAGCTCGCTTTCCAAGTGGTTAGTGCTCACAAGTGTATATTTAAGCAAAAGCAAAATCAAAACAGAATTATCATTCAACGCTTCTTTAATCTCACTCTTAGTAGCTAACATACACTCCTTATTAACTTTCTTAGAACTAACATGCTTGACTATATCGCAATTCTTATCTAAATTAGCATGATTAGTCTTTTCTTTAGCCCTGAATTCCGAATCTAGCTTAGCAAAATCCTCTTTCAATTTCAATTGATCTTTTAAAGCTTCTTGAGGTGATAACGGAATAAAAGTAAAAGGCTTCTTACCACACATGAGAGTATATTGGTTCGTCTCACCATCATGTTGAACTTTGTTGTCATATTGCCATGGTCGCCCAAGTAGTACATGGCATGCTTGCATGGGTAAGATATCGCACAATACATCTCCTTTGTACCTGCCCAAACAAAGAGAAACTAAAACTTGTTTGTTAACCCTAATTTCCTCCTTATCGTTAATCCATCCCAAGCTATAAGGTTTAGGGTGTCTTGTAGTGGGTAATTGCATCTCCTTCACCAAATAAATACTAGCTATGTTTGTACAACTCCCACCATCAATAATCACGCTACTAGGCTTCCCATTCGCATACATCCTAGTATGAAACAAGTTCTCCCTTTGATTGTTCACGTCATCTTTCACATAAGCACTCAAAGTTCTCCTAGCTACAAAACTCTTAAGTGCAAAACCGTCACCATCATCACTATCATCATGCGCATCTCCTTCATCATCTCCATCACCACTAGCTCCTAGAGTAATCTCTTCATCTTCACTTTCGATCTCTCCTTGTTCATTCACGAACAACACTTTCTTGTTAACACAATCTTTAGCATAGTGTCCAAAGCCTTGACACTTGAAACACTTGACATGATTCTTTGAAGATGAACTCGATGAAGACTTAGAATCGGTCTTAGGGGTAGTGCCTTTTTGCGCTAACTCCTTCTCTTTAGTCGACTTTTCATTCTTCTTGATTGGAGTTTTCCATGAGCTTGATGATGATGATGTAAAGCTCTTCTTATTCCTCTTCACTTGGCTTTTGGCCTTCAAAGCATGTTGAAGCAATTCCTCAACATCATAGTGTTGTTGCATCTCCACAATACCAAGAATTTCTCTATTCAACCACGCCATAAATCTAGCTATAGTAGCTTGTGGAGCTTCATCAATCTCGGCCCTTGACATCAACAACATCATCTCGGAGTAATATTCATCAACACTCCTAGTTCCTTGCCTCAAGGATTGCAATTCTTGGTAGAGACCATTAGTGTAAAAGCTTGGAACAAACTGATGCGCCCAAGGCTTATCATGGAAGGAATGATGCGCCAACGACTTATTATGGACTTGAAGACAAGCGTGGAGAGCATGGAAAGGATGGTCAAGGGCTGCAAAGAAGCGTGGACAAGCTTAAAGGAGAGAATGGAATCGCAATTCACCAAGAAGATGCCATTAAGATGCCATTTGATCTTTTGAAGATGCCATTAGGTCCGATGACAAGAGCAAGAGCTAAGAGATTCAAGGATGCACTCATGGGCCTTGTTCGAACTCATCTTGAAGACTTGAAGACCATTGAAGTTCAATTGAAGAGCTTTGGTGATGATTTGGGCAAGAAATTACATATAAATTACAAGTTCATCACTTTGCTTGCTATTGATTCTATATGGCCGGATTGACATCATGGCATGAGCCCATTATCATTAGTTATCTTTGTTTGGGCTTAATTCTATCTTAGATTAGCTTATTTTTAAGTTTGGACCTTATTTGGATTGGGCCTTGGTTGACTAAGTCCAATCGTTGTTTAATTATGTCTTTATTTCCTTTTCCTAGTTGGCTTTGGACTAGTTTTTCCCTAGCCCTTATATTTGGACGAAAATTAAGATTTATTTTAGGATTTTGATTGACCCTATCACTATATAAGGCCACCAATATCTCTTGTAAAAGTGGAAGTTGAGTTGATTAATAAAGTTGAGGATTATTTTCCCAAATTAATTATCTTAGCTTCATTGTTCTAGTTTGAGCAAACTTAGGGTTCTTCAATCTTATAGAGTCCTAGCAAGCAATTAGGTTGTGATTGCTTAATTGTTTGTGAATCTTGTGATCTTAGGTGTTCAAGTGCAGGTCAACTTGAAGGTCTAAGGCCGACAAACGAAGGAAGATTTATCAAGTGAAGATTGTCGACATACTCATCTAGAAGTTTGGTGATTCAAGTTGATCTTAGGCGGGTCTCTAAGGTGGATTTGGACCAATTACAACTAGATTCGTATCAATTGGTGATGCGCCCAAGGCTTATCATGGAAGGAATGATGCGCCAAGGACTTATTATGGACTTGAAGACAAGCGTGGAGAGCATGGAAATGATGGTCAAGGGCTGCAAAGAAGCGTGGACAAGCTTAAAGGAGAGAATGGAATCGCAATTCACCAAGAAGATACCATTAAGATGCCATTTGATCCTTTGAAGATGCCATTTGATCCTTTGAAGATGCCATTAGGTCCGATGACAAGAGCAAGAGCTAAGAGATTCAAGGATGCACTCATGGGCCTTGTTCGAACTCATCTTGAAGACTTGAAGACCATTGAAGTTCAATTGAAGAGCTTTGGTGATGATTTGGGCAAGAAATTACAAATAAATTACAGGTTCATCACTTTGCTTGCTATTGATTCTAGATGGCCGGATTGACATCATGGCATGAGCCCATTATCATTAGTTATATTTGTTTGGGCTTAATTCTATCTTAGATTAGCTTATTTTTAAGTTTGGACCTTCTTTGGATTGGGCCTTGGTTGACTAAGTCCAATCCTTGTTTAATTATGTCTTTATTTCCTTTTCCTAGTTGGGTTTGGACTAGTTTTTCCCTAGCCCTTATATTTAGACGAAAATTAAGATTATTTTAGGATTTTGGTTAACCCTCTCATATATAAGGCCACCAATATCTCTTGTAAAAGTGGAAGTTGAGTTGATTAATAAAGTTGAGGATTATTTTCCCAAATTGATCATCTTAGCTTCATTGTTCTAGTTTGAGCAAACTTAGGGTTCTTCAATCTTGTAGAGTCCTAGCAAGCAATTAGGTTGTGATTGCTTAATTGTTTGTGAATCTTGTGATCTTAGGTGTTCAAGTGCAGGTCAACTTGGAGGTCTAAGGCCGACGAACGAAGGAAGATTTATCAAGTGAAGATTGTCGACATACTCATCTAGAAGTTTGGTGATTCAAGTTGATCTTAGGCAGGTCTCTAAGGTGGATTTGGACCAATTACAACTAGATTCGTATCAATTGGTAATCAGAGCTTAGGTTTATCATCTTCAATCGGTAAATCTATCTTTTTACATCATTCATCACATCGATTTCACCCATACACTCATCGCACCACCCTTCTTTAAAATTCAAAAAAATCAAAAAATCAGTAACTTTGAAAATTCATAGCCGATTCATCTTACATCTTTTTGCTTTGAAATTTTAGATTTGAGTCCCTCATAACTAGTAGTTATATTGAAAAATAAAAAAAAATAAAAAAAATTTCGACCAGAAACTTGTGATTTTTGTTCTAGATTCGTTTGAGCTCCGAAAGCTGTGAAATTTGAGCTTTAGACTTCTTTTGGTGTGATCTTTCTGGGAAAAATATTGAAAAAAATCAAAAAAATCTTTGCTGTTATCGATTTTTTCCAGGAACTAGGGTTCCTAGTTTGGGAAATTTGGGGATTAGGGTTTTCTTGTGCAATTGATCTAGTTAGTTGCAATTAACTCTAATTGTTTGTGTAATTGGATATCTTGGGTTGCTTTTGCTGTGAATTGTGATTTGATTTGAAAAATTTTAGGTTACAAACCCTATTGGATTGAAGTGGTACAAAATAGGAGACAAGTGGTACTAGGGTTTATGCTAACCGATTTGATATTGTGATTTGTGCTTGAATTGAGTTTTTTGTGCAGCAACTTTGGAGAAGAATTTCGACATAAGGAGCCTGCACTAAGTGGTTTGGTTTGGTTTAAGATCACTTTTCTTTTGATTCACAAATAACTTTGCTACTAATTGTTTGTTCCTCAAGTAGGTCACGAGAAGAAAGGAGTGCTCTAGGAGTTGCTCTTATTAGGCCTATTGAAGCTAGTAAAAGGCAAATCTTGTGAGATCATTAAGAGAGTAGTGGACCGCCAATCCATAGGACTTGAGTACAAACACGAGAGCACAAGTCAAAGGTATAAGCACACACACACTTGTGAGGATTTTTAGCACTAATCTTTGTTCTTTGTGTAGGTACCATGGGAGACAAAACTCCACAAGGAGAGCAAAATCAAGCTAATTTGGCTACCATGTTGCAATCTATGATACAAAGAGTGGATACCATGATTGATAAAATGCAACGAGTAAAAGAGGGTAATTTTAGCCTAGATTCTAATGGGGATGGTAATGAGTTAGCTTTACTTAGTTTGGTAGATAGGAGAACTTTGAGAGCCTATGTGAAAGGGGATGTTCATAGGGAGAATATGTTTCACACTAGGATGTATGCGTGTGGAAAGCCTAGTAGTGTGATTATAGATGGAGAGAGTTGTATAAACATAGTTAGTGATTATTTGGTGAAAGAGTTATAACTACCTACTTCTAATCATCCTAAACCCTATATCTTAGGTTGTTTCAATGATGAAGAAGAATTTAGTGTTGACAAACAAGTTTTAGTTTCTCTTTCTTTGGGCAGGTACAAGGGAGATGTTTTATGTGATGTCTTACCCATGCAAGCATGCCATGTACTACTTGGTCGACCTTGGCAATTTGACAACAAAGTTCATCATGATGGTGAGTCCAATAAGTATACGCTCATGTGTGGTAAGAAGCCTTTTACTTTAATTCCTTTATCACTTCAAGATGCCTTAAAAGATGAAATTAAAGTGAGATGATTTTGCTAA
Source organism: Corchorus capsularis (assembly GCA_001974805.1). Classification (NCBI taxonomy): domain Eukaryota; kingdom Viridiplantae; phylum Streptophyta; class Magnoliopsida; order Malvales; family Malvaceae; genus Corchorus; species Corchorus capsularis. The sequence goes on along the minus strand of AWWV01015815.1, from coordinate 31,409 downwards.
ATTGGATGCTGAATTTAGGGCTAACGAAAAGAGTAAATCTGAACCTAAAATTGATGATTGTTTTGATGATAAAACAACCTTAGTTGGAAAGAGTGTTTTAGATGTTGTTTGCGATGATACTAAACCTAATTCAAGTGTTGTTTGTGATGATACTAAATCTGTTTTGGATGCTAATTGTGATGAAAACAAATCTGTTTTGGTTGAACATAGCATTAAAAATAATTGTGTTTTGGTTGATCATAGCATTGCAAATAATCCTGTTTTAGTTGATGACATTGAAAATAAATCTGTTTTGGGTGAAAAGAAAGAGATTTCTAAGGAAGTTGTTAAAGAGTGTATGTTAGCTACTAAAAGTAAGAGTGCTTTGCATGATAATTCTGATTTGATCTTACCTTTGTTTCGAAATACACTAATGGGTACTAAAAACTTGGCTGGAGATATTCCAAGCAATATTGTGTCTCTTTTGAGTAATTTTTTAGGAATTGGAGTTGTTTTGATGCAAGGAGAGAAGCCCGTAGCTTACTTTTGTGGGAAAATTCATAGAGGATTTCCACCCATTAAAGAGATTGAATTCCATCCATATGTCGTGCAATTGAGTTCATTGAGAGCTTTCCATATGTGGTGCAATACAAGCAAGATTTGAGGACAAATCTTCTTCAAGGGGGAGGGAATGATGTGCCCAAGGCTTATCATGGAAGGAATGATGCGCCAAGGACTTATTATGGACTTGAAGACAAGCGTTGAGAGCATGGAAAGGATGGTCAAGGGCTGCAAAGAAGCGTGGACAAGTTTAAAGGAGAGAATTGAATCGCAATTCACCAAGAAGATGCCATTTGATCCTTTGAAGATGCCATTAGGTCCGATGACAAGAGCAAGAGCTAAGAGATTCAAGGATGCACTCATGGTCCTTGTTCGAACTCATCTTGAAGACTTGAAGACCATTGAAGTTCAATTGAAGAGCTTTAGTGATGATTTGGGCAAGAAATTACAAATAAATTACAAGTTCATCACTTTGCTTGCTATTGATTCTAGATGGCCGGATTGACATCATGGCATGAGCCCATTATCATTAGTTATCTTTGTTTGGGCTTAATTCTATCTTAGATTAGCTTATTTTTAAGTTTGGACCTTATTTGGATTAGCTTTACATCATCATCATCATGCGCATCTCCTCCATCATCTCCATCACCACTAGATCCTAGAGTAATCTCTTCATCTTCACTTTCGATCTCTCCTTGTTCATTCACGAACAACACTTTCTTGTTAACACAATCTTTAGTATAGTGTCCAAAGCCTTGACACTTGAAACACTTGACATGATTCTTTGAAGATGAACTCGATGAAGACTTAGAATCGGTCTTAGGGGTAGTGCCCTTTTGCGCTAACTCCTTCTCTTTAGTCGACTTGTCATCCTTCTTGATTGGAGTTTTCCATGAGCTTGATGATGATGATGTAAAGCTCTTCTTATTCCTCTTCACTTGGCTTTCGGCCATCAAAGCATGTTGAAGCAATTCCTCAACATCATAGTGTTGTTGCATCTCCACAATATCATGAATTTCTCTATTCAACCCCGCCATAAATCTAGCTATAGTAGCTTGTTGAGCTTCATCAATCTCGGCCCTTGATATCAACAACATCATCTCGGAGTAGTATTCATCAACACTCCTAGTTCCTTGCCTCAAGGATTGCAATTCTTGGTAGAGACCATTAGTGTAAAAGCTTGGAACAAACCTCTTCCTCATATAACTCTTTACACCTAACCAAGTATTGATCGGCCTTTCCAAGTTTCTTCTTCTTGTTTGCACAAATTGATTCCACCAATTTAAAGCATTCTCCGTGAATTCAAGAGTAGCAATTTGTACCTTCTTTGGATCGGCATGAGGATATTAATCGAAATACATATCCAATTTTTACTCCCACTCCAAGTAATCGGATGGAGACCCTCTCCCATTGAATTTAGGGATTTTGTATTTGATGTTGTCCTTAGCCTCCTCTCTTTCAATTCCTCTCCTAGGCCGCATGTTTTCATTGTGAGCTCACCCACCAAGTTCTTGTTGCCTTAGTCTCTCCATTAGATCGATTCTAGAGATTTGCCTCGGTGGTGGAGGGTGATCCTCTTCATTGTTGCGTGCGACATTTGCTCTTTGAGGTGGTTGATCTTGTTGATTTTGGCCATCTCTTACTTGTTGGACTTCATTGGTCAAGGTATTGAATTTAGTATCCATATTGTCCAATCGTTGAATTAGAGTTTGCAACATAGCAGCCACGTTTGGTTGCTCTTGTTCTCCTTCCATTATACCTACAAAAAGAACAAAGATTAGTAGTAAAAGTCCTCAGAAGTGTGTGTGTGCTTATACCTTTGACTTGTGCTCTCGTGTTTGTACTCAAGTCCTATGGATTGGCGGTCCACTACTCTCTTAATGATCTCACAAGATTTGCCTTTTACTAGCTTCAATAGGCCTAATAAGAGCAACTTCTAGAGCACTCCTTTCTTCTCATGACCTACTTGAGGAACAAACAATTAGTAACAAAGTTATTTGTGAATCAAAAGAAAAGTCATCTTAAACCAAACCAAACCACTTAGTGCAGGCTCCTTATGTCGAAATTCTTCTCCAAAGTTGCTGCACAAAAACTCAATTCAAGCACAAATCACAATATCAAATCGGTTAGCATAAACCCTAGTACCACTTGTCTCCTATTTTGTACCACTTGAATCCAATACGGTTTGTAACCTGAAATTCTTAAAATCAAATCACAATTAACAGCAAAAGCAACCCAAGGATCTCAATTACACAAACAATTAGAGTTATTGCAATTAATTAGATCAATTGCACTAGAAAACCTTATTCCCCAAATTTCCCAAACTAAGAACCCTAATTCCTGAAAAATATCGATAACCGCACAGATTTTTTTGATTTTTTTCAATATTTTTCCCTGAAAGATCACACCAAAATAAGTCTAAAACTCAATTTTCACAGCTTTCCGAGCTCAAACGAATCCAGAACAAAAATAACAAGTTTCCGGTCGAAAATTTATTTATTTTTTTTTATTTTTTTTATATTTTTCGATATAACTAGTTATGAGGGACACAAATCTGAAATTTCAAAGCAAAAAGATGTAAGATGAATCGGCTATGAATTTTCAAAGTTGCTGATTTTTTTTTTATTTTTCAAGAAGGGTGGTGCGATGAGTGTACGGGTGAAATCGATGTGATGAATGATGAGTAAAAAGATAGATTTACCGATTGAAGATGATAAACCTAAGCTCTGATTACCAATTGATACGAATCTAGTTGTAATTGGTCCAAATCCACCTTAGAGACCCGCCTAAGATCAAGTTGAATCACCAAACTTCTAGATGTGTATGTCGACAATCTTCACTTGATAAATCTTCCTTCGTTCGTCGGGCTTAGACCTCCAACTCGACCTGCACTTGAACACCTAAGATCACAAGATTCACAAACAACCAAGCATCACAACCTAGTTCTTTGCTAGGACTCTACAAGATGAAGAACCCTAAGTTTGCTCAAACTAGAACAAAGAAGCCAAAGAAATCGATTTAGGTATAAACCTCTCAACTTTATTGATTAACTTGACTTATGTTTACAAGGGATTGGCGCATAACCTACTCCAAACCCGAATCTTAAACCTATAAGGGGCGGCATAAACATAAAGGAAGGAACAAGGAAATAGCCTACTCCTTGTCCTACTAGGAAAAGTAAATACATAACTTAATTAAGCAAGGATTGGACTTAGTCAAACAAGGCCCAACCCAATGTCTTCTAAACTAAATAAATAACTAATCTAAGATAAAATAAAGGCCCATGAGGCCGAATTTCACAATGCCAAAGCCTAATGCTCATTGATTTCAAGTAAAGTGAACAACTTGGAATCGATGGGAATATTCTTGGTGATGTCGACTTCAATGCCTTCCAAATGGTCTTCAATGGACTCTAAACCTCCAAGATGAGATCTTACAAAGCCCAATAAAGCTTCCTTGAACCTTTTAGCCCGTGCCCTAGTCATTGGACCTGGCGGAATGGCTAAAGGATCAAAAGGCCGGTCTTGTCCGGATGGCCCTATCAATGTCCGGTTGTGGCCGGTTGGTGCGCCTAGCGATGGCCGGTTGTGGCCGGACATGTCCATGTCGCGTGGCCGGTGTTGGCCGGGCATCTCCGAGTCACGTGGCCGGTGTTGGCCGGACTTCTCCAAGTCGCATGGCCGGTCACTAGTGCTTCCACCTCCACGATCCTCCAAGCTAGCATCGATGATATCTCCATGATCTTCATTGGCTCCAATGTGTCCTTCTAAGCCATGATAAGCCCTTGGCGCATCATCCCCTCTCCCTTGAAAAGGATTTGTCCTCAAATCTGCATCACTATCAAACAAGGATAAGTTTGAAACATTAAAAGTAGCACTTACATTCCCATATTCACTAGGAAGATCTAGCTTGTAGGCGTTGTTGTTGATCCTCTCCAAGACTTGGAATGGACCATCTCCGCGAGGTAAGAGCTTAGATGCAACCAAACCCAATCCTCGGGTTCAAAGATGACTTCCTTGCGCCCTTTGTTAGCATTCTTCATGTAGTGTTGTGTCTTCTTCTCAATTTGAGCTCGAACCCTAGCATGACGTTCTCTAACATAATCGGCCTTCTTTTGCCCATCCATGTCGACTTGCACACTCAAAGGTAAACTCAACAAATCCAATGGGGTTAAAGGATTAAAGCCATACACAGTTTCAAAAGGTGAACATCCAGTGGTGCTATGTATGCTTCTATTATATGCAAATTCGACATGTGGTAGACAATCCTTCCAAGTTCGTAAGTTCTTTTTAATTAAAGCCCTAAGCAAAGTAGACAAAGTCCTATTAACTACCTCGGTTTGACCATCGGTTTGAGGATGACAAGTAGTAGAAAATAACAACTTAGTACCTAACTTAGCCCATAAAGTTCTCCAAAAGTGACTTAAGAACTTAGCATCTCTATCACTTACAATCGTCCTAGGCATTCCATGTAATCTAACAATTTCTTTAAAGAACAAATTAGCTACATTAATGGCATCATCCGTTTTAGTACATGCAATAAAGTGAGCCATCTTAGAAAACCTATCAACAACCACAAAGATAGAATCTTTACCTCTCCTAGAACGAGGTAATCCTAACACAAAATCCATGCTAATATGAGTCCATGGTTCATGAGGAATAGGCAAAGGAGTATATAATCCATGCGGTTTAGATGTAGATTTAGCTTGCAAACAAACAATGCAACTAGCAACATACTTTCCTACATCATGTCGCATCCTAGGCCAAAAGAAGTGTTCATGCAATATATCATATGTTCTATCAACTCCAAAGTGACCCATTAAACCCCCTTCATGCGATTCCCTCAAGAGCAATATGCGTAAAGAGCAAGAAGGCACACACAATCTAGATTCTTTAAATATAAATCCATCATGCTTATAATACTTTCCAAAACCAAAATTTTCACATGCTTTAAATATTTCACTAAAGTAAACATCACTAGCATATAATTCCTTAATATACTCAAAACCAAGAAACTTAGAATCAAGCATGGAAAGCAAGACATACCTCCTTGATAAAGCATCGGCTACCACATTCTCCTTACCTTGTTTGTATCGCACAACATAAGGAAAGCTCTCGATGAACTCACTCCACTTAGCATGCCTCTTGTTTAGCTTTTGTTGGCCTCTTAAATACTTTAAGCTCTCATGATCCGTATGAATCACGAATTCCTTAGGCCAAAGGTAGTGTTGCCAAGTTTGCAACGCCCTCACAAGAGCATACAACTCTTTGTCATAGGTTGGATAGTTCAATGCAGCCCCATTCAATTTCTCACTAAAATATGCGACGAGCTTCCCACCTTGCATTAAAACAGCTCCAATTCCAACCCCTGATGCATCACATTCAATCTCAAAAGTATTGTTAAAGTTAGGTAAAACAAGCAAAGGAGCATTAGTTAGTTTATCCTTCAACGTCTCAAATGCTTCTTGTTGTTCATCTCCCCACTTGAATGGTGCATTCTTCTTCATAACACTTGTAATAGGGGCGGCTAAGGTGCTAAGTCCTTAACAAACCTCCTATAGAATCCGGCTAGTCCATGAAAAGATCTCACTTGTCCAACGTTGGTGGGTGTTGGCCATTCTTTGATTGCCTTGATCTTTTCCTCATCAACCTCAATACCTTGTGATGAAACCACAAAACCAAGAAAAACAAGCTTGTTTGTGCAAAAGGTGCACTTCTTAAGGTTAGCATACAATTTCTCAACCCTAAGTATATCTAACACACATCTTAGATGCCTAACATGCTAATCTAGGTTTCGGCTATACACAAGAATATCATCAAAATAAACAACCACAAACTTGCCAATAAAAGCTCTTAAAACATGATTCATTAATCGCATGAATGTACTAGGTGCATTAGTCAATCCAAAAGGCATAACTAACCATTCATACAATCCTAATTTAGTTTTAAAGGCAGTTTTCCATTCATCACCTTCTTTCATGCGAATTTGATGATAGCCACTCTTAAGATCAATTTTAGAAAATAAGCAAGCTCCATGCAATTCATCAAGCATATCATCTAATCTAGGAATAGGGTGACGATACTTTACCGTGATGTTGTTTATTGCCCTACAATCAACACACATTCTCCAAGTCCCATCTTTCTTAGGAACAAGCAACACAGGAACGGCACATGGAGAAAGGCTCTCACGCACAAACCCTTTTTGAAGTAGCTCTCCAACTTGCTTCTCCAATTCCTTTGTTTCTTTAGGATTTGTCCTATAAGCTGGCTTATTTGGAATTTGCGCTCCAGGGATGAAGTCGATTTGATGTTCAATCCCCCTAATTGGTGGTAAACCACTAGGAATCTCCTCAGGAAACACATCTGCATAATCACTCAAAAGAGAAACAATTTTGCTTCGAAGCTCGCTTTCCAAGTGGTTAGTGCTCACAAGTGTATATTTAAGCAAAAGCAAGATCAAAACAGAATTATCGTTCAAAGCCTCTTTAATCTCACTCTTAGTTGCTAACATACACTCCTTAACAACTTTCTTAGAACTAGCATGCTTTTCAACTAAATCGCAATTTACATCTAACTTAGCATGTCTATTCTTTTCTTTAGCCCTATAATCGGATTCCATCTTAGTAAATTCCTCTTTCAATTTTAATTGATCTTTTAAAGTTTCTTGAGGTGATAATGGAATAAAGTAAAGGGCTTCTTACCACACATGAGAGTATATTGGTTCGTCTCACCATCATGTTGAACTTTGTTGTCGTATTGCCATGGTCGCCCAAGAAGTACATGGCATGCTTGCATGGGTTAGATATCGCACAATACATCTCCTTTGTACCTGCCCAAACAAAGAGAAACTAAAACATGTTTGTTAACCCTAATTTCCTCCTTATCGTTGATCCAACCCAAGCTATAAGGTTTAGGGTGTTGTGTAGTGGGTAATTGCATCTCCTTCACCAAATAAATACTAGCTATGTTTGTACAACTCCCACCATCGATAATCACGCTACTAGGCTTCCCATTCGCATACATCCTAGTATGAAACAAGTTCTCCCTTTGGTTGTTCACATCGTTTTTCACATAAGCACTCAAAGTTCTCCTAGCAACCAAACTTTTAAGTGCAAAACCGACACCATCATCACCATCTTCATGCGCTTCTCCTTCATCATCTCCATCACCACTAGATCCTAAAGTAATCTCTCCATCTTCACTTTCGATTTCTCCTTGGTCATTCACGAACAACACTTTCTTGTTCACACAATCTTTAGCATAGTGTCCAAAACCTTGACACTTGAAACATTTGACATGATTCTTTGAAGATGAGCTTGATGAAGATTTAGAATCGGTTTTAGGGGTACCTTTTTGCGCTAACTCCTTTTCCTTTGATGACTTGTCATCCTTCTTGATTGGAGTTTTCCATGAGCTTGATGATGATGTAAACTCTTCTTATTCCTTTTTACTTGGCTTTCGGCCTTCAAAGCATGTTGAAGCAACTCCTCAACCTCATAGTGTTGTTGCATCTCCACTATATCATGAATTTCTCTATTCAATCCCGCCAAGAATCTAGCTATAGTAGCTTGTGGAGCTTCATCGATCTCGGCCCTTGACATCAACAACATCATCTCGGAGTAGTATTCATCAACACTCCTAGTTCCTTGTCTCAAAGATTGCAACTCTTGGTAAAGACCATTAGTGTAAAAGCTTGGAACAAACCTCTTCCTCATATAACTCTTTAGACCCAACCAAGTGTTGATCGGCCCTTCCAAGTTTCTTCTTCTTGTTTGCACCAATTGATTCCACCAATTTAAAGCATTCTCCGTGAATTCAAGAGTAGCAATTTGTACCGTCTTTGGCTCGGCATGTGGATAGTAGTCAAAATACATATCCAATTTCGACTCCCACTCCAAGTAATCGGCTGGAGACCCTCTCCCATTGAATTTAGGGATTTTGTATTTGATGTTGTCCTTAGGCTCCTCTCTTTCAATTCCTCTTCTAGGCCGCATATTTTCATTGTGAGCTTGCCCTCCTAGTTCTTGTTGCCTTAGTCTCTCCATGGGATCGATCCTAGCAATTTGCCTTGGTGGTGGAGGGTGATCCTCTTCATTGTTGCGTGCGACATTAGCTCTTTGAGGAGGTTGAGCTTGTTGAATTTGACCATCTCTTACTTGTTGGACTTCATTGGTCAAAGTATCGAACCTAGTATTCATATTGTCAAAACGTTGCATTAGAGTTTGCAACATAGCAACCACGTTTGGTTGCTCTTGTTCTCTTTCCATAGTACCTACAAAAAGAACAAAAAATTAGTAGTAAAATTCCACACAAGTGTGTGTGTGCTTATACCTTTGACTTGTGCTCTCGTGTTTGTACTCAAGTCCTATGGATTGGCGGTCCACTACTCTCTTAATGTTCTCACAAGATTTTGCCTTTTTACCAGCTTCAATAGGCATAATAAGAGCAACACCTAGAGCACTCCTTTCTTCTCGTGACCTACTTGAGGAACAAACAATTAGTAGCAAAGTTATTTGTGAATCAAAGAAAAGTGATCTTAAACCAACCAAACCACTTAATGCAGGCTCCTTATGTCGAAATTCTTCTCCAAAGTTGCTGCACAAAAACTCAATTCAAGCACAATCACAATATCAATCGATTAGAAAACCCTAGTACCACTTAATTCCAATTTTGTACCACTTGTCTCCAATAGGGTTTGTAACCTGAAATTCTTCAAATCAAATCACAATTAACAGCAAAAGCAATCCAAGGATCTCAATTACACAATCAATTAGGATTAGTTGCAACTAAATAGATCAATTGCACAAGAAAACCCTAATCCCCAAATTTCCCAAACTAAGAACCCTAGTTCGTGAAAAATATCGATAATAGCACAGATTTTTTGATTTTTTTAATATTCTTCCCAGAAAGATCACACCAAAATAAGTCTAAAGCTCAAATTTCACAGCTTTCCGAGTTCAAACGAATCCAGAACAAAAATCACAAGTTTCTGGTCGAAAATTTTTTTTATTTTATTTTATTTTTTTAATATTTTTCGATATAACTACTAGTTATGAGAGACTCAAATCTGAAATTTCAAAGTAAAACGATGCAAGATGAATCGGCTATGAATTTTTGAAGTTTCTGAATTTTTGAAATTTTCAAGAAGGTGGTGCGATGAGTGTTTGGGTGTGTTGTGATGGATGAAAACGTGATGATTGATCTATAGAAGGATAGATTTACCGATTGAAGATGACAACCTATGCTCTGATTACCAATTGATACGAATCTAGTTGTATTAGATTCAAATCTAACCTTTGAATATCCACCAAAGTCGACTTGAACTTCTTCAACTCCTAGACTTGTATGTCGATGATCTTCACAAAGCTATCCCTCCTCTCTCGTCGGCCTTAAGCACTCAATTAGACCTGCAATTGAATTCTCAAGATCACAAGATTCACAAACAACTAAGTTATCTCAACCTAATTGCTTGCTAGGACTCTACAAGATGAAGAACCCTAAGTTTGCTCAAACTAGAACAATGAAGCTAAGATAATCAATTTGGGAAAATAATCCTCAACTTTATTAATCAACTCAACTTATGTTTACAAGAGGGGGATGGTCCCTTTATATACTAGTAGGGGACGCATAACCCTTCTCCTAAAACTAAAAGGAAAACATAAAGGAAGGAACAAGGAAATAGCCTATTCCTTGTCCTACTAGGAAAAGTAAATACATAACTTAATTAAGCAAGGATTGGACTTAGTCAAACAAGGCCCAACCCAAAGTCTTCTAAACTAAATAAATAATTAATCTAAGATAGAATAAAGGCCCATGAGGCCGAATTACACAATACCAAAGCCTAATGCTCATCGATTTCAAGTAAAGTAAACACCTTGGAATCGATGGGAATATTCTTGGTGATGTCGACTTCAATGCCTTCCAAATGTTCTTCAATAGACTCTAAACCTCCAAGATGAGATCTTACAAAGCCTAATAAAGCTTCCTTGAACCTTTTAGCCCATGCCCTAGTCATTGGACCTAGCGGAATGGCTAAAGGATCAAAAGGCCGGTCTTGTCCGGATGGCCCTATCGATGTCCGGTTGTGGCCGGTTGGTGCGCCTAGCGATGGCCGGTTGTGGCCGGACATGTCCATGTCGCGTGGCCGGTGTTGGCCGGACTTCTCCGAGTCGCATGGCCGGTCACTAGTGCTTCCACCTCCACGATCCTCCAAGCTAGCATCGATGACATCTCCATGATCTTCATTGGCTCCAATGTGTCCTTCTAAGCCATGATAAGCCCTTGGCGCATCAGGTACGCCTTCCAATTTAGGAGGGGGAAGATTAATAAATTCCCTGGCCTTGGGAACAATCATAAGTGCCAAAGGGATTTCTTTGGTGTAGAGGTTAAGGATGGTGCCGGGTGGGGAATTCCTGTACAGTGGTGGGATATAAATTCCTCCAAAAAGAATGATTTATCAAAGTTGGTTCTTTCCGCCGAGGAGGAAATGCATGTAGATTATTTACAGAGGGTGAGGCATCCACCCGAACGGTGGTGCCACAGGACTCGCCTTTACTTGTGTGGGTTTGCGCCTCCTCCTGATCCTCATAATAATATTGAAATGGAGGCAGTTGGTCCTTTGGCGATTGATGGTGTTCGCATGATTGTGAATGTTCGTGGGGACAAAGGTCATCGGTTCATGATGCGAGTTCCGGAAGGGGCGCATGTAGATTATGTTGTATACAATTTAATAAATGGAAAGTTGGAATTGGAGCCGAATGCCATAGCTCCCGAGGCTTCCCCTGACTTGATCGGAGAAGAACTTGATCCTAGTATACGTTTGATAATACTGGTTCTTGTGGTGGGCAGTTGTCTTCCGGATGCCTTCTCCCTTCTTTGGGCGGTCGACGCCTTTATTTGTTTGTTGGTTTCATTTTGCCTTTTGTTGTGTTAGTTTTCAATGGTGTCGATTCGAGAGGGGAGGGGCGTCCGCCGACCCTCCAAGTTGTTTGCATACTTATCTCGTCTATTACCCGTGTTCTCTTTGTGGACTGACACCTTACTCTTCTTCTTGTAGAGCTATCTATGGAGAAAGACGCTTTAAGGGCCAGGATTAAGGCCGGCATGAATAAGAAGAAGCCCGAGTCGCAAGATAAGGGCCCGGGAAAGAAGCGTCTTACTGAGCAACTTCCTTCAAAGGACCTAAAGGATAACGTGTCGAAGAAGTCCAAAACCACTCCTGCGACGCATTCCGTTGCTTCTGAATCGCTTGGTGTTGCTCCCTCTCCGAAACCAGATGCGACTGTTGGGGGTTCGGGTGGCCCCTCGAAAGCGACTTCGCCCAAAGACACTCCTTCTAGGGGCGATCGACCACTTGTTGGAAGGGATGGTTGCCATACCAAACATTTGGCTATTCCTCCTAAGGGTAGGGGAAAAGGGACTTTGGATTTTCTTTGTGATTCCATGTCTCATTTGAAACTCGGGGAAGTTAGAGAGTTTGAAGCCATCGAGAAACTTAAACAAGATAAGTGTGCTGCTTGTCTCGTCGCACACGCCCATAAGGTAACTTCGATCTATCTTTCCATCTAAAGTTAGCGTTCCACTTCATAGGGCAAGGGTAAGTCGAGCGCCTCCCCTACGCAAGTATTTGGGCGGTCGACCATATAACTTTTTTTTTTTAGACTTTCCACTAACTTCCCCTTTCTTTTGTTGTTAGACGGCAATGTTCGCAAACCAGCTGTTGCATTTCTATCGCCCGTCACTGTTGAGGAAGGAAAAGGTGCTTACGGAGTCGCTAGATGACGGTTGTCTGTTGATGACCCAAAGGGAGTGTCGCGGTCTTCAGAATAAGTTGATAGGGAGAAGAAGGCAAAAGAGGATGCCTTGAAGCTTCACGGGATTTCGCAGAAAAAATTCAATGATCTTGAGGCGAAGTTCGGGAAGCTTGAGAAAGACAACTCGGCTCTGACAAGCCAATTTGCCGCTTTGAAGAGGTCCAAAGACGAGGAAGCCGACACCTTTGAGGTTTTTAAGATTCAAATGCAAAAGGAAATTGACGACTTGAAGGTATTCCATTGTCCTTTTTTTGGTGCTTTTGGCTTTGATAAGACTTGGTACATTCAACATGTTTTCTATTTCTTTCCTTGGTGATTTCAGTTTGGGTTGATTTTTGTTGTGAACCGTCATAATTGTTTTGTTTTGTTTGTGTATTTGGTTCAGTTGGATTTTCTATTGTCTTGTGTTTTTCCCTCTGGGCTTGGGTTTGCCCTTTATTTTTGGCTATTCGTCTGGCTCTTGTCTTGTTGGATTGACTATGGTGTCCTCTTGCTTTGGATATGTTGTGGTCGGTCGACTTGTTCTTTTCTTGTTTCGAATGCGGTATGATCGGTCGACATGGTATTTTCTTGTTTTGAATGTGATGTAGTCGGTCGACATGATACTTTCTTCTCTTGCTTTGAATGTGTTGTGATGTGGTCAGTCGACCTATTATTATGCTTGCTTTGGGTGTAGCGTTGTCGGTCGACCTGTTGTCTGCTTCCTTGCTTTGGATATGTTGTGGTCGGTCGACCTGTTGTTTACCTGCTATTCTTCGTTTATTTAGCTCGAGTCTTACTTGTTTGAGCGTTTTTCCTTGGATTTAGTTCTAGCGGCTGACTCTTCATGCTCTGATTTGCAGAGTTCACTTGATCAGAAGTTTGGCGAGTGTGCGAAGGAGGATGCTGAGATTAAAAGCCTTACGGATGATGCATGTGACATTGCTAGTGATTTGGCTAATGAGGCACGGGTTAAATTTCTGAAGAAGATCAAAGATGCGCACCCTAGGTTGGACCTTAGTGCTTTCGACGTTGTTTCTGAAGATGATGAAGGGGATACTTCACCGCCCGTTGATGTAGAGGAGCCGAGAGCCGTGGTTAATGATGAAGGCACCGAGGTAATGGCGTCCTCTGTCGACCATTTCGTGATTGCAATCTCAGGGGAGGAGTGTACAACTGACGAGTTATTTGGTTTGACGCAGGCTGATTTTTCCCGTAGTAAGGAAATCGCGGATCAGTTCTTTGCGGATGAGGCTAGGGAGGGTACCCTGCCGACTGCCAATGAGGTCGTCGCTCCTTCCGAGATTCAGAGCAACATGCAAGAGAGGCCACATGATGGGGACGCTGCTTCTTAGGACCCCTAGTTTATTCTTCTTTACTAATGTAGTGTAGGTGCATACAAGGCATTCACCTCTTATTTGATGATCTTGTAATTGACACTTTATTTTGAGGCGCCTGTGCCTTTCTTGACTCGGCTTGTACCCTTGACTTATTTTGGTATTCGCCCTTTATTGTTGGGTTTGTAGTTGATATCTGCGCTTTAGGGCCTGCGACCCTTTTAATATGTACTTTGGATATCTTGGGTGCATAGCCCACGTGATGAGAAATTGGAATGTTTTTTAGATTGGATAATGCATCTATATGTTATGCCTTATTTTTCTTCTTTAGGGAGGAACGTGAATATAGTTTCGAAATGTAGCAAGGAAAAGGGCATAAATTGGGTTATATTTGGAAAGAGGTTGGTCAAACGCCCGAGCTCATGAATGGGGCTGGCGCTTGACATAATCAAGTAATGCAGGTCGGGCGCCCAAGTATGGTGTTGGCGCTCGACCGTGAGTGATGGTCGCTTTTTGCTTCTTTCCTTCCTTTTTTTTTTTAAGTAATCAATTCCTTGCACTTTTTTCCAAAATTGGGCTTGGACAAGCTTTTACAAATGTGTCCAAGATAATTGCCGCGCTTTCATAATAGCTGACTTCCATACAATTGCCGATACATATATATATATATATATATGTATGTATTTTGAACATAGAAGTAGTGGATCTAAGAGATTGATTTCTGAAGGTGTCGATCGACTAGTTTTAGGACTTAATCATCTTGCAATTTAAGGAGCCGATTCAGGGAAACTTTGAACTTCAGGGTCATTTCATGTCGCGAACCGTGGATGAAATCGCCTTCTACGTTGGCCGGATCCCAAAGGATCCATATGCCTTCGGAAAAGCCTTCTAGTTCAATCCAAGATTTCCCGCCGATATCTCGAGCCTTGTCGCCTGAGACTCTTGTCTCGGTGATGATGAGAAGGTCAGGTTCATATTGAGTTACTAAGTTTTCAATGGTTTGGTCGAACGCCGGGTTCGCCGCTCCTCTGGCATTGTAGCATAGGACTGCTATAGGGACGTGGGTGTCGAACGCCCTCCCAAATCCCAAATTCTCAGCTAGCCATGCCGAGCGCCTTCACACGGATGGTCCGTCATCCTGCACTGCTTGGAATTGCATGCGATGTTTAGTTATTCCTCTTTCTGGTATTGTGGATGACCTAACTTCAACTTTTAGAACTTCGACCTTGTCGCCATGGGCGACCGCCCTTTGGAGAATGTTGCCGCTGAAGGTGATGACTGATGCGCCAAGGGCTTATCATGGCTTAGAAGGACACATGGGAGCCAATGAAGATCATGGAGATGTCATCAATGCTAGCTTGGAGGAGCATGGAGATGGAAGTACAAGTGACCGGTCATGCGACTTGGAGACCTGGCCACGCGACTTGGAGATGCCCGCGCAACACCGGCCATGCAACATGGAGATGCCCGGCCATCACCGACCACGCGACATGGCCATGCCCGGCTACGCCCGGACACTTGACTCGGCCATGCCCGGCTACGCCCGGACACTTGACTCGGCCATGCCCGGCCACTTGACTCGGCCATGCCCGGCCACAACCGGCCACATCGATGAGCATTAGGCTTAATATTGTGTAATTCGGCCATTGGGCCTCTATTCTATCTTAGATTAGTTATTTATTTAGTTTAGAAGACATTGGGTTGGGCCTTGTTTGACTAAGTCCAATCCTTGCTTAATTATGTAATGTTATTTACTTTTCCTAGTAGGACAAGGAGTAGGCTATTTCCTTGTTCCTTCCTTTATGTAATGTTTTCCTTTTAGTTTTAGGAGAAGGGTTATGCATCCCCTACTACTATATAAAGGGACCATCCCCCTCTTGTAAACATAAGTCAAGTTAATCAATAAAGTTGAGAGGTTTATACCCATATCGATTTCTTTGGCTTCATTGTTCTAGTTGAGATAACTTAGTTGTTTGTGAATCTTTTGATCTTGAGAATTCAATTGCAGGTCTAATTGAGTACTTAAGGCCGACGAAAGAAGAGGGATAGCTTTGTGAAGGTCATCAACATACAAGTCTAGGAGTTGAAGAAGTTCAAGTCGACTTTGGTGGATATTCAAAGGGGATTTGAATCTAATACAATTAGATTCGTATCAATTGGTATCAGAGCTTAGGTTTATCATCTTTAATCGGTAAATCTATCTTTTTACTCATCATTCATCCCATCGATTTCACCCACACTCATCGCACCACCTTCTTGAAAAAAAAATTCAAAAAAATTTAGGAACTTCAAAAATTCATAGCCAATTCATCTTGCATCGTTTTGCTTTGAAATTTCCGATTTGAGTTCCTCATAACTTGTAGTTATATCGAAAAATATAAAAAAAAATAAAAAAAATTTTCGACCAGAAACTTGTGATCTTAGGTGTTCAAGTGCAGGTCGACTTGGAGGTCTAAGGCCGACGAACGAAGGAAGATTTATCAAGTGAAGATTGTCGACATACACATCTAGAAGTTTGGTGATTCAAGTTGATCTTAGGCGGGTCTCTAAGGTGGATTTGGACCAATTACAACTAGATTCGTATCAATTCGTATCAAGTTTGTGATTTTTGTTCTGGATTCGTTTGAGCTCGGAAAGCTGTGAAATTTGAGCTTTAGCCTTATTTTGGTGTGATCTTTCTGGGAAAAATATTTAAAAAAATCAAAAAAATCTGTGCTGTTATCGATTTTTTCCAGAAACTAGGGTTCTTAGTTTGGGAAATTTGGGGATTAGGGTTTTCTTGTGCAATTGATCTAATTAGTTGCAATAACTCTAATTGATTGTGTAATTGAGATCCTTGGATTGCTTTTGCTGTTAATTGTGATTTGATTTGAAGAATTTCAGGTTACAAACCCTATTGGATTCAAGTGGTACAAAATAGGAGACAAGTGGTACTAGGGTTTATGCTAACCGATTTGATATTGTAATTTGTGCTTGATTAAGTTTTTTGCAGCAACTTTGGAGAAGGAATTCGACATAAGGAGCCTGCATTAAGTGGTTTGGTTTGGTTTAAGATCACTTTCTTTTTATTCACAAATAACTTTGCTACTAATTGTTTGTTCCTCAAGTAGGTCACGAGAGGAAAGGAGTGCTCTAGGAGTTGCTCTAATTAGGCCTATTGAAGCTAGTAAAAGGCAAATCTTGTGAGATCATTAAGAGAGTAGTGGACAGCCAATCCATAGGACTTGAGTAAAACACGAGAGCACAAGTCAAAGGTATAAGCACACAAACACACTTGTGAGGATTTTTTACTACTAATTTTTGTTCTTTGTGTAGGTACCATGGAAAATCAACAAGCAAACACAATGCCATGTTACAACAAATACTTAAACAACTTGGCACCATGTGTATTAGTTTGGGTGATAGGAGAACTTTGAGAGCCTATGTGAAAGGGGATGTTCATAGGGAGAATTTGTTTCACACTAGGATGTATGCGAATGGGAAGCCTAGTAGTGTGATTATAGATGGGAAGAGTTGTAAAAACATAGTTAGTGATTATTTGGTGAAAGAGTTACAACTACCTACTTCTAATCATCCTAAACCGCTTAGGTTGTTTCAATGATAAAGAAGAAATTAATGTTAACAAACAAGTTTTAGTTTCTCTTTCTTTGGGCAGGTACAAGGGAGATGTTTTGTGTGATGTCTTACCCATGCAAGCATGTCATGTACTACTTGGTCCACCTTGGCAATTTGACAACAAAGTTCATCATGATGGTGAGACCAATAGGTATTGCTTCATGTGTGGTAAGAAGCCTATCTCTTTAATTCCTATATCACTTCAAGAAGCTTTAAAAGATGAAATTAAAGTAAGAGATGATTTTGATAAATTGGATGCGGAATTTAGGGCCAAAGAAAGGAGTAAATCCGAACCTAAAATTGATAATTGTTTTGATGATAAAACAACCTTAGTTGCAAAGAGTGTTTTAGATGTTGTTTGCGAAAATACTAAACCTAATTTGAGTGTTGGTTTTGATGATACTAAACCTAATTTAGGTGTTGTTTGTGATGAAACTAAATCTGTTTTGGATGCTAATTGTGATGAAAACAAATCTGTTTTGGTTGATCATAGCATTGCAAATAATTTTGTTTTGGTTGATGGTATTGAAGATAATTCTGTTTTGGGTGAGAAGAAAGAGATTTCTAAAGAAGTTGTTAAAGAGTGTATGTTAGCTACTAAGAGTGAGATTAAGAATGCTTTGCATGATAATTTTAATTTGATCTTGCTTTTGCTTAAAAATACACTTGTTGCTACTAACAACTTGGAAAGAGAATTTCCAAGCAAAATTGTGTTTCTCTTGAGTGATTTTGTAGGAATTTGGAGAATGAATGTTGATATTCAAGTTATCAACAACAAGATATTAGCATGTCTCAAATTCAAGTTACTATATGCTAAGTGGAGTGAGTTCATCGAGAGCTTTCCTTATGTTGTGCGATACAAACAAGGTAAGGAGAATGTGGTAGCCGATGCTTTATCAAGGAGGTATGTTTTACTTTCCATGCTTGATTCTAAGTTTCTTGGTTTTGAGTATATTAAGGAATTATATGCTAGTGATGTTTACTTTAGTGAGATATTTAAAGCATGTGAAAATTCTGGATTTGGAAAGTATTATAAGCATGATGGATTTTTGTTTAAGAAATCTAGATTGTGTGTGCCTTCTTGTTCTTTGCGCATCTTGCTCTTGAGGGAATCGCATGAAGGGGGATTAATGGGTCACTTTGGAGTTGAAAGAACATATGATATATTGCATGAACACTTCTTTTGGCCTAAGATGCGACATGATGTAGGAAAGTATGTTCCTAGTTGCATTGTTTGTTTGCAAGCTAAATCTACATCTAAACCGCATGGATTGTATACTCCTTTGCCTATTCCTCATGAACCATGGACTCATATTATCATGGACTTTGTGTTAGGTTTACCTCGTTCTAGGAGAGGTAAAGATTCTATCTTTGTGGTTGTTGATAGGTTTTTTAAGATGGCTCACTTTATTGCATGTACTAAAACGGATGATGCCATTAATGTAGCTAATTTGTTCTTTAAAGAAATTGTTAGACTACATGGAATGCCTAGGACGATTGTAAGTGATAGAGATGCTAAGTTCTTAAGTCACTTTTGGAGAACTTTATGGGCTGAGTTAGGTACTAAGTTGTTATTTTCTACTACTTGTCATCCTCAAACCGATGGTCAAACCGAAGTAGTTAATAGGACTTTGTCTACTTTGCTTAGGGCTTTAATTAAAAAGAACTTAAGAACTTGGGAGGATTGTCTACCTCATGTCGAATTTGCATATAATAGAAGCATACATAGCACCATTGGATGTTCACCTTTTGAAACTGTGTATGGCTTTAATCCTTTAACCCCATTGGATTTGTTGAGTTTATCTTTGAGTGTGCAAGTCGAAATGGATGGACAAACAAATTGAGAAGAATACACAACACTACATGAAGAATGCTAACAAAGGGCGCAAGGAAGTCATCTTTGTACCCGGGGATTGGGTTTGGTTGCATCTAAGGAAGGAGAGGTTCCCTGAAAAGAGAAAGTCTAAGCTCTTACCTCGTG
This sequence comes from Corchorus capsularis, assembly GCA_001974805.1. Lineage (NCBI taxonomy): Eukaryota > Viridiplantae > Streptophyta > Magnoliopsida > Malvales > Malvaceae > Corchorus > Corchorus capsularis. The sequence goes on along the minus strand of AWWV01015815.1, from coordinate 12,145 downwards.
GAGATGGTCCATTCCAAGTCTTGGAGAGGATCAACAACAACGCCTACAAGCTAGATCTTCCTAGTGAATATGGCAATGTAAGTGCTACTTTTAATGTTTCAGACTTATCCTTGTTTGATAGTGATGCAAATTTGAGGACAAATCTTTTTCAAGGGAGAGGGGATGATGCGCCAAGGGCTTATCATGGCTTAGAAGGACACATGGGAGCCAATGAAGATCATGGAGTTGTCATCAATGCTAGCTTGGAGGAGCATGGAGATGGAAGTACAAGTGACCGGCCATGCGACTTGGAGATCCGGCCACACGACTTGCAGATGCCCGCGAACACCGGCCATGCAACATGGACATGCCCGGCCATCACCGGCCACGCGACATGGCCATGCCCGGCTACGCCCGGACACTTGACTCGGCCATGCCCGGCCACATGATCCTTTGTCTATGCCGTTGGGTCCAATAACAAGGGCTCGGCCTAAAAGGTTTAAGGAAGCTTTGGTGGGCTTTACAAGATCTCATCTTGAAGAATTGAAGACCATTGAAGACTCATTGGGCCGATTTGAAGATCACACAACAAGGAATATTCCAAACGATTCCATGTTGTGCACCATGTTATCCATAAATGAGCATTAGGCTTAATATTGTGTAATTCGGCCATTGGGTCTCTATTCTATCTTAGATTAGTTATTTATTTAGTTTAGAAGACATTGGGTTGGGCCTTGTTTGACTAAGTCCAATCCTTGCTTAATTATGTAATGTTATTTACTTTTCCTAGTAGGACAAGGAGTAGGCTATTTCCTTGTTCCTTCCTTTATGTAATGTTTTCCTTTTAGTTTTAGGAGTAGGGTTATGCGTCCCCTACTACTATATAAAGGGACCATCCCCCTCTTGTAAACATAAGTCAAGTTAATCAATAAAGTTGAGAGGTTTATACCCATATCGATTTCTTTGGCTTCATTGTTCTAGTTTGAGCAAACTTAGGGTTCTTCATCTTGTAGAGTCCTAGCAAGCAATTAGGTTGAGATAACTTAGTTGTTTGTGAATCTTGTGATCTTGAGAATTCAATTGCAGGTCTAATTGAGTACTTAAGGCCGACGAAAGAAGAGGGATAGCTTTGTGAAGGTCATCGACATACAAGACTAGGAGTTGAAGAAGTTCAAGTCGACTTTGGTGGATATTCATAGGGGATTTGAATCTAATACAACTAGATTCGTATCAATGACCTTGGGTGGGTCTCCATGTTTCAGGTACCGAATTGGTCGTGGGTTCGGTAGCTGATCTCTTGAGAGAGGTAGTTCTCTCGGCACACTGTGCATCAGACCTTGTACCATTAGTTCGTTGACGACGCCTGTTTGTTGTTGGGTGTCCATGACTTTTGGTGGTTCTAATCCTAGCCACGTCATTAAGTGGTTCGCTGCCTCGCTGTCCCCTTCATTTATTCTACCAACATAGAGCAAGCATATTTTCTGCGTCACTCGGTCCAATGGTGGAGAGGGTCGTTGTGGGTGCTTAACCCCTACTATGCTTTCTAGGATGCGAATTACCTCTACCAACTCATCGGCGAAGATAACTTCTGGGAGGGGAGGGTAGTCACCCATCTTTGGAATCGCTTAGCCTTAGGGGCAAGAGATAGGTTGAGGAAGAAAGAATGGGGCGTAAGGGTAAGTGTGGTGGGAAGGTTTTAGGAGTGAGTTCTTGAAATGGAACATTGCTATTTATAGAAGTTTTTGAGAGGGCAACTTGAATTTTCAAAATTCGAATTTTCCTTTTATGGCTCTAGAATTTGAAATTTTGAAGTTTCGATTTCAAAATTCGAATTGCTCTTGGGCTCTGTGCTTTTCCTTTGTTCGATGTCAGGTAGTTGTTGTCGCCCGCTCCCCCTCCAATGTCTGGTTTGACCGAAGTTTTGTCATGGTTAATTAGGTTGTCGTCGGTCGCCCGACGCTTTGCCGATTGGTCGCTCGACCATTTGTAAGAGTATTTTACCACCATCGTGGTTGATCGAATAGTGGCTATAAACGGCTTCGTATCGGCCGCGTAATAATGGAAGGCCATGTTGGATCAAGATTGGTTCGTGCGAATTGCTTGCCCACCGGCGTTGAGCCCCTTGGGGGCGTTCATTATTCCCATGCTTGTTCAAGGATGGTTTTTTACTTATCTCCTGCAAGTTGGGGGCCATGCTGAGTCGGGGTAATATCTTGTTGATCGCCCCTCTCGTTGGCGTTGAGCCATCTTTTTGGGGCGTTCGTCAATCCCATACTTGTCTAGGGATGGTTCTTTACACATCTCCTGCAAGTTGGGGGGGCCATGCTGAGTCGGGGTCATATCTTGTCGATCGCCCCGCCCGCTGGCGTTGAGCCCTCTTTTTGGGGCGTTCGTGAGGTATGGCTCCTTACTTCTTGTTTTTGCTCTTTTTCTTTTTGCTTTCAAGATTCTTTGCTAGTTTTACACAAAATTTGTAGAAAATCTGACCGGCTACTGCTTACCTTGGTCAGTGTAACTTTTCATTTCATTTGTAGAATTTGAGTACATGAAGTTCTTTTACAAGGATCATTCAAAAGTAAAGATTGAAGGGAACATAATTGGGTGGTAGGTGTCGATTGACACTTTCATTGATTGTTGAACTAGGTTCTTTCCTATTACAATCTACTGATAATACTTCTTCAAGTGAATTGCATTCCAAATTCTCGGCACTGGAGTTTCGTCCATCTTCTGCAGCTTGTAAGCCTTTTCCCCACCACATGTGTGACTTGGTAGGGTCCTTCCCAGTTGGGAGACATCTTCTTCTTCTCAGAGGCGGGTCTACTGGCTGCAAAGCTTCTCAATACCAGATCTCCAACTTGAAACTGCCTGTGTCGAATGCGCTGGTTATAGTATTGGCTAACCTGTTGAGCCCTGTTTGCCTGTCTCAACTGAGCTGCATCTCTTACTTCTTCAAGTAGGTCTAAGTTGCTCTGGAGCTCTTCTTCATTCTTGACTGGGTCGAATAAAGAGGACGTCCTAAATGTATAAACACCCATTTCAGCTGGCACCACAGCCTCTGTGCCGAAGGCTAGGTTGAACGGTGTTTCTCCCATACCAGTGTGGGAGGTTGTCCTTATGGCCCATAAGACGTCATAGAACTCCTCCACCCATTTCCCCTTCTTGGCTTCCAGCTTCTTCTTGAGTGTAGACAAAATTTTGGCGTTGGTCGACTCTACTTGCCCGTTGGTTTTGGGGTAGACCACGGAGCTTGCTATGAGCTTAACATGGAACTTCTCACAAAGCCTCTGGATGTGTTGAGCTTGTAGTTGTAGGCTATTGTCTGAGACTATGGCAGTTGGCAATCCAAACCTACAAAATATATTTTGCCATAGGAAGTCTTCCATGGATTTCTGGTTGATAGTTGCTAAAGGCTCCGCTTCTACCCATTTTGTGAAATAGTCGCAAGCCACAATTGCGAATTTCAAATTTCCCAGGGCTTTTGGCAGGGGACCTATCAGGTCCATCCCCCACATGGCAAAAGGCCAGGCTGCCTTTATCACATTTAATTCTTCAGCCGGGAGTCTTGGAACTTTTGCAAACTCTTGGCACTTAAACACATTTTTGCACAAGGTTGACCGCATCGGCTCTCATTAACGGCCAATAGTAGCCTTGCTTCAAAGCTTTTTTGGCGAGCGACCTTCCTCCCATATGATTCTGCATACTCCTTGGTGGATTTCACTCAAGACCCAATCTGCTTCTGCCGGTCCCAGGCATCTTAATAGGGGGAGAGTAAAAGATTTCTTGTACAGAACACCATTAACAAGGACATATCTAGCAGCCCTCCTTTGTCTGGCGAGCGCTTCCTTTGGTTCCAGAGGTGGTCGACCGCCCTTCAAATAATCTTCAATTTCAGTCTTTCAACTTGGCTCCACTTCCTCTACTATGTTCAACACCTGAGCTTTTCTCATGTAGCTTGGCTTCTCTATGTACTCCATGAACACCTTCCCCCTTGTCGTCTCCACATTGGCGAATGATAGCTTTGAGAGTGCGTCGGCACGGGTGTTCTCATCCCTTGGGATCTGCTGTATAGTAATCTTGTCAAATGTGCTCCACAGGTCCTGAGCCTTCTTGTTGTATTCTACCAAGCTTGGTTTCTTGGCCTCGTACTCACCATTGATTTGCTTTGTCACAATTTGAAAGTCACTAAAAACTCTCAAGTTGTTAGCTTTCATCCTACTCGCAATTTCTAGTCCTGCGATTAGAGCTTCATATTCTGCTACATTGTTTGACAAAGGGTAGCCAAACGCCAGGCCATATTGTAATTCCTCCCCTTCTGGTGATATGAGTAATACTCCTGCACCCGCACCATTTTTGACGGCCGAACCATCAACATAAAATTGCCATTCGCCATTATCATTACTTGTGGTCGATCGACACGTTTGGGGTGGGGGTCTGGAGGAGGTGGAGGGTTGAGCTAGTGTTTCTGGCGCTCGACCCTCTTGGACCTCTAGTGCCTTTCCTTTGTCTCCTCCTTTGGAAGTGCACTCTGCGACAAAGTCCGCTAACACTTGTGCTTTTATTGCTTTCCTTGACTGGTACTCTATACCGAACTCGCTCAACTCTATATTCCGTTTAAGCAACCTGCCCGAGATGTCCACTTTTTGGAGCACTTCCTTCAAAGGCTGATCTGTGAGGACCACCACCTTGTGAGATTGGAAGTATTGCCTCAATCTCCTAGCTGCTGTTACTAGGGCGAACGACATTTTCTCAATTCTGTTGTAGTTGAGCTCTCCAGCTTGTAATGCTCGACTGACATAATACACGGGGACTTGTCTTTGATCTGTCTCCTTGACGAGTACGGCGGCGACTGCCTCATCCGATGCAGCCAGGTACATGTATAGCATTTCTCCCAGGCATGGTGATCGTGTCGTCAATGACCATAAAAATAATCCCCACAATAAATTAACTAAAATAGCTAGGGCAAGTAGGGGTCGAATCCCATAGAGAAGGGTTATGTGATGAACGATAGAGAATAAAGAAAAATCTTTTCCAAAAATCAAATAGAAAACAAGGTAAAGATGTGGGTAAAATAAACAGTGATAACTCTAATCCCCTAAAAACAATTAAACTAAAAATAAAGCAAAGCAAATTAAATCTAAATCTAAATCTAAAGCAGATTAATAAAGCAAACAATAATTATAAAGCATACTTCTTCTCCGATGGTATGATTCAATCAAATTAACTATGGATCATCGACTTAAAAGGTGAATTAAGCATCTTATTCTTGACTGACAACTTATATAGGTTTCCCAACATGTATTTTAGATAAGAGGCCGATCAAAGCTGCAGTTATCCCTTTTACTCCTTCAGCGATCGATTACTTTCTCAGGGCTTAAAGATCACTTCAGAACAAAGCATTAAGAACAGTTAATTTTACACACATGCCTACAAAGTAGAACCATACGAAGAAAAATTTCTCGCCCTCCGATAGACAAACACCCATCAGGTTGCGATCAAACAAACCTGATTCGCTACAAACAATCAAACTTGAGTGGTCAATTCTAAGCTTGATCTAGCCATAGATCTTCCTCTTACATCGTTAGTGGCCACATAACTCAAATAAGATTCAGAACCATAAAATAAAACAGGGTTTTGACTACTATCATCAAGAACTTAACACAAAATTATAAGTATAGAAATCTCACCATAATCAATTGATTGAATTCACAAAAGGATTAGAAGTATTAAGGGTTTAGCTACTCATGGACTTAGGAAAATCCATGAGAGGCATAAGAATACTTATAGAGCAAAGGAGGAACGATTTCTCCCCCTTGAAACCCTAGGGTTGTCGCACCCCTCTATGGCTAGAGAGGGTGTCGACTTCCCCCTTCTAAAACTAGAGAAAAACCTAAACTAAAGAAAGGTAGAAAAAGCGAATAAAACTATATGAGAGATTTGTTATGTGATTTGTAATACAGGAGGTGGCTATATATAGTGGAGGATAGGGGTAGGACGGTTTAGCCATGACTTGGACTCCAAGTTGGATTAGATGTCATCCTAGAGTAGAATCCAAGTCAAAATAGGATTATGGAATTTTCTGGATTTCTGCAGAAACTTCGACTTGATATTCGGGCTTGAAGATGGCAGATCTGGGCTTTGCACTTCAAATGAAATTTGCAGAGCTCGGAGTTAGCTTTCCAACGGCTACTCATGGGGTTAAAACGGACATCTCAGCAGAAAGTTATGGCTTTTCTACGAGACTGCGCTGAAACCGGGCTTATATCGCAAATCTGCGGGATTATTGCGGGATTTGGATATTCTTTTGGATATTAGGCCTACAAATTGGGATTTTAACTCCAATTATAGGTTTATATGGACTGAGTATATTCCCATATAAATAATCCAAAAATCCTCAACTTCAGGGCTTCTTCTGGGCTTGCCTTCAATCCTTTGCAAATAAGCTCCAAATCTTCAATTTTTACTTCTTGAATTAATTCTTCAATTGTCTTCAAATCTTCAAAATATCTTCAATCACGAACTTCGCATCTTCAAATCTTCATTCCAAATGACTAAATCCATAGTTGAGTAAAAAGTCTCCAAAATAGCTCCAAAAAGAGTGAAAAACAATAAGTTTTCATTTTTCTTGTCTTCAAGACCTAAAAACACAAATACTAGCAAAATAGGGTAAAAACACATATAAAAGTAGTAAAAAGCATAGAAAATAGCTATAAAAACATGCATAATTTGAGCTCGATCACCTAAGCTTCATCTAAGACTTGCTTGAGTCTCTTCGGTTTCAGTCTATGTAGATCCAAAAACAATCCTCTATCCTTTACTCCTTCCATGTAGGCCCGGGTTGCTTCCTTGTCAGTCACATCATCCGTTTATAGGCATGCATCTGAGAACCGCTTTGTAAAAGCCTCAATGCTTTTGTTTGTGTCTTGTTTGATGCAAAACAGATCATCAATCGTTTTTCCTATCCTCGTTCGACTATGGAAGTAGGAGAGGAAAGTTTGGCATAGCATTGTAAAGTTGACAATGGAACCACTTGGCTTAATCCTATAGAACCAAACTCTAGCTGCCCCTGTTAGGGTAGTTGGGAAAATGCGGCACATGACATCTTCCGAGAGGTTTTGTAAGAGCATAAGTTCTTTGAATTGGCTCAAGTGTTCATGCGGGTCCCCTGATCCATTATATTTGATCTTTGGTAGCTTTGTGCCTGGTAGGACTACAGCTTGCATGATGACCAAGGAGAGTGGGGTAGTGACTCCATTCATCATCTGGATAGTTTCTTCGGCGGTCGCCGTTCTTTGTCTATTGAGTCGTTCGTCCATTTCACGGCGGAGTTGTTCCCTCAACTCATTTAATTGGCCTTCAACGGTGGTTTGGACTTGTGGCTGTTGAACTGGGGTTTAGGCGACCAGAGTGCTGTTTTGCGCCACCTGATCCCTCAACGGCCGCCGTAGAGCTCTGTCTATTTGGGAAGAGTTTGTTGGTACATTTTCAACTTCATAGATACGTTCATCTTTGGATGTGTCCTGAGGATAGTAGGTGGGATCTTCTTCCGAAAGATGGTCGTCGCTGTCGTAGTATTCTTCGTTACTCGGCAAGCCTAACGTCTCCACGTTTGGCGGGTCACGAGAGTCCCCCGGAATGGGAATCCTCCTCTCGGCTCGGCGGTGTGTGGCATCCGCCAGTGGTTGGGCGTTGGCTCTCAGCAGAGCGTTTTCTAGTGCGGCGATCCTAGCCTCTTCCCTCTTTTCTCTTTCCTTCGCCTCCTGACTATCTTGTTGAAGTTGGGCTATCAAGGCTTTCACCATCTCGGCGCTCCCATCTTTTCCTCCAGACGGTGGCTGGAAAGCCAACGGTTGTGGCATGGCTGAAGAGGAAGCACCTTGGAAGTTAAGGGGTGGAGGGCAGTAGTATGGCACGTAGCCAAATATATGCTGCATTCCGTGGGCCGAGACCGTCGGGAGACCGCCGGGTGGTAAGTTACTTGGCGTTTGTTGTTGTGGGTCGTTTGGCTCGAAACCCGGCGGTGGTGGTGGCGTCATAGTCTGAGTAGTAGATCTCGGTGGTGTCTCCTGGAAAAGAGATTTTTTGGCTGCTGATTCGTTCGCGGCTTTGGGTGGGGGCTCCTTTCTGGGTGGAATCTTGTCAGGTGTTGCTGAAGACGACATCGTTCCTCACTTTTGTGAAGTAAGAGAGAAAAAAATTTCGGTTCCCGAAGACAACGCCAATTGTTGAGGGCACCAAGTCGCCGGTTAACTGACGGTGGAAAGGAGGACCTCTGAGGTAACCTAAGAACACTAGAAGAGGCGTTAGGAGCGACGGGGCTGGGGTCCCCCGTTTGGACTCCGATGCCTAAGTTAGTGATCTAGATTTAGATCTGGTTTAGAGAGTTAGAATTTTAGAGTGAGTAGGGGCAAAGAATGTAGAGTGTAGAGTGAGAATGTGTAACCTCCTTCAGCTTTGAGAGTCGTGGGTATATATAGGGAGTCTCCTTATACGGTTCGCACGCGCGAGGTCACATGTGGGGTTGTACTTCGGAGGTCACGTGTTGGAGTTGTCCTTTGGAGGTCACGTGAGTGGTCGTAGAATAGGGTCATGTGAAGAGTTGTCCGTTGGAAATCACGTGTCGTGCACCAGCTGGCAATGGACCTTCGAGTCTCGGAGTTGATTTGGGTCGGATGGCTTTATTAGTCATCGGACTTCCTTCGGTCGCAAGTGGTCGGGCGCCAGGCTTATAAGTAGTCGGTCGCCAGGCTTGTATGTTGTCGGGCGCCAGGCTTGTATGTTGTCGGTTGCTAGGCTTCGTAAGTGGTCGGGCGCCAAGTAATTGTGCCATGCTCAACAAGTATCATGTCAACTACGTAAGTCTAAAAAATAACCGAATATTCTCACTACCGAATTCAATTGGGAGACTTCGAAACCTGGAGACATTAGATCTTAGAGAAACTTATGTCGAGAAATTGCCAAGTAAAATTTTGAAACTTGAACGTTTACGTCATTTGTTGTTTACTTGATCAGATCCAAATTGTTTCGTTGCAATTTGGAGAATAGGATGCTTGCATAGTCTACAAACTCTTCACATTGTAAACTTATCATTGGTGACGGAAGAAATAGTGGAAGAGTTAGGAAAGTTGAAGCAACTAAGGAAATTGGGCATCATAGATTTGAGAAAAGAAGAAGGACCAGCTTTTTGCTCATCGATTAAAAATCTTGATCAGCTTCGCAATCTTTCTGTTGCATCAAAGCATGATTATGAGATAAACCTGCAGTATTCTTCGCCTCCTAAATTTCTTGAGCGCCTACATTGGAGAAGACGTTTAAATATTGCACCACAATGGCTTAGCTCTCTTCACAACTTCATCAAGTTATCTCTACTTTGTAATTAACTAACAGAAGATCATTTTGTTAGCCTACAATCACTACCTAATTTGATATCCTTGACTCTTTTTAATGATGCTTTTGCGGTAGAAACTTTGTACTTCTAGGCTGCAAGTTTGAGAAAGCTGAGATTTTTGTCTCTACAATCCCTGCACAAATTGAGACAGGTAGTCATAGAGGAGAGTGCAATGTGTTGTCTTGAAGAGCTAACAATCGATTGGTGTCAGCAGGTGCAGAGGGTGCCATTGGGCATCGAACATCTCACTAACCTCAAATCAATAGCACTTGTGTATCCATAAGAACATTTGATCAACAACATAGATTGTAGTAAAGGATGAGAGGATTATTATAAGGTACAAAACATCCCAATCATCCGCGTTTATAACGATTGGATATCAGGATGGATCAATTTGCCAAGTAAAACATAGTTAATTCATTTCTGGGACTTAATTTTTTCTTTCTGTTTATGTTTGATATTGTACATATGATTGTGTTATTTCTAAATTATATTAATCCATGTGCTTGTACCAATAACCAATGAATGTTTCATATGTAATGAACAATTCCCCCTATAAACTGCTCTTATTTTGTATTTTGCTCATGCGCACATGGTCATTAAATAAACTACATTTTAGAGACTGAATTCAAACCCAACTCCAAAGAGAGGCTAGAAGAAATTTGATATCTATAATAACAATACAATATATAAAACGTGAAGTAAATGTACCAAAAAACCAGTTGAAAAATCTCACCATATTCACCTAAAAATAAATTGTCAGGGATATTTCGGTACTTTTGTGCTTGGTTTTTTTTTGTCATCGATCTTGGGAAGAAGCAGTTCACAAAGAAAGAGCAAAGGAAAAGGCGGCGTCGAGAAGGGGGGCAGACGGAAGTAGCGACGGGTTAATCGAAGGTAGCGAGTCTTGGGTCTTTGTACGAGAAGGTTCCGGTTGAGGGCGTTTTGGGAAGTTTTGTCAGGAGTATTTCGGTACTTTTGTGCTTGGTTTTTTGTTATTTCGGTTGATGGTTGAGGGCGTTTTGGGAAGTTTGGAACAAAGTTACTATTTGTGGGCCCCGTTCTCAATAAACAAATCATTTTTTTCTGGATTATTTCGGTACTTTTGTGCTTGATTTTTTTGTTATTTCAGTTGATGGTTGAGGGCGTTTTGGGAAGTTTGGAACAAAGTTACTATTGGTGGGCCCTGTTCTCAATAAACAAATCATTTTTTTTCTGGATTATTTATCAAATGATCCTTATACTTTTATGCTTTATGCTATTTAGCCCCTCACAAATTCTGGTGTAAACACAAATTTTCGTGTCTGAAAAGAAAGATAAAAATTAATGAAACAAATATTTATTTTATTGATTTGAAGAAAATTAAATGGGTACAATTCTCTGTGAAAGAACTCCTCTGATTCGATCGCCTTGGGAAGTTTTCGAGGGCTTGATAGCTTGATCTCGATGAAATGGATTTGAGAGGAATGGCCGAAGACTTGTTATTCCTCGTAGTCGGATTTGCTAGATTTGAGATTGATTTGACAAATCTTCAAAGGAGTGGTTGATTCTTTGTAGATCGGATTGATTTGACATATCTTTAGAGAAAAAGTCAAAGACTTGTTGTTTTCTGTAGACCGGCTGGGATTTGATGAAGAAACTTTCGTAGACTTTGTTGTTGCTACTTTGCTTTGTTGATGGAGAAAAAGTTTGCTTCAGATTTGTTTTGCTTGATGCAGAAGGACTTTGCCTTGCCTTGAATTTGGAGAGATTGTCGATGGCTTGGAATCTCTGAGGAGGCTAGGTTTTCTTTTGAAGAGACTAGGGTTTTCTCCTTTTTCAATTGTGTTTTAAAATGAGAGGTGAAGACCTCTTTATATAGAGGAAGCTAGGTTCAATTTGGTAACCTTAGTAAATTAGTATTGGGTCAGCTTTAATGGGCCAACTTAACTGCATTTTTAATTGGGTTCAAATTAGGATTTAATCCAAATGAATTTTTTTATGGACTAAAACCAAATATTTATTTAACCAATTTAACCAATAGTTAATTGGTTAAATTTTTCTATCTCTACATCTGGGTTGGACGATTGAACGTTTTGCCTTTAATTCTTTTATTTTTTGTTTTACTTGTTCGATCAAGGTGATTAAAGTGTCTATTAAAAGGTAATTTCATGATCTACAATTTTCATGCAGGACTCAAAAACCAATTTTCATGTTTCGATTCTAAAAAATGATTCTTAAATTTTATGGTCTCGATTGTCGATCTATCTAATATTGTATAATTTTCGATCCACTTGTCCGATTGAGGTTGTTCAAGTGTCAGTTAAAAGTTTATTGTGTGTGATCTATGACTTTCGCCAAGTGTCTGAAAGCTGAATTTGATTAATGAGTTTCATAGAGGGTTCGAGAGGGAATTTTTATGTTTGGTCTCCATAAACAAATATATCAAATGATCCTTATACTTTTATGTTTTATGCTATTTAATTCTTTACAATTATGGGTTGGATTATTTAACGTGTCGGCTTTTATTTTTGTATTTTCTGTCCTATTTGTCCGATCAAGGTGATTTTAAGTGTCTATTAAAAGGTAATCTCATGATCTACAACTTTCATGAAAAACTCAGAAGCCAATTTTAATATTTTGATTCTAAAAAATGTTTCTGAAATTTTGTGGTTTCGATTGCCGGTTTATTTAATATCATTTAATTTTCGGTCCACTTGTCCGATTGAAGTTGTTCAAGTGTCGGTTAAAACGTTATTGTGTGATCAACGACTTTCATTAAGGGCATGAAAGTTGAATTTG
>AWWV01015811.1:0-18623 GCA_001974805.1 Corchorus capsularis | reverse complement strand
ATTTACAAAAATTACTTAAAAGTTCAATATTTTAATCAAAGATTACATTTTTTATTTACAAACATACTTAAAAGCTTAATCTTTCAATTAAAAATTCAATCTTTATTCACAAATTACTTAAAAGATTTAATCTTTCACTTAAAAATTCAATCTTTATTTACAAATTACTTAAAAGCTTAATCTTTCAATTAAAAATTCAACTCTATTTACAAATTACTTGCAAGATTCATCTTCTAATTAAAAATCCCACTTTTATTTACAAATCACTTTAAAAATTCAATCTTTTACTTAAAAAATCAATCTTTATATATAAATTACTTAAAAGCTTAAACTTTGTACCAGATTTACTTAAAAATTAAACTATGAGGGGTGAATGGCATCAAATTCTAAGCTGCAGGGGCTAAATAGCATCAGACCTAAATATCATACATCAAGGACTGAATCAGAAAGGAGAAAGAATTTAAACCATGCAGCAGGAACTAAATTGAAAAGAATTGAAAAGATACTCACAGAATCAACAAAAAAGCCGAAACTTTTTGGGTACTAAACCCTAACAGCCTACTCTTTTTCCTTCTCCCTTTTTCTTTCCTTCTTCGAAGCCTTCCTCCTCCTTCAAAAACGCAGCGCCGCCTCTGCCACGGGAACCACCGTCGACGCCTCCGACACCCTCTAACAGACTAAAGATTACACCTTTTCCTTCAAACGATCAAGACCCAAGCCTCTAATACCTAAAGCTCGATAAAATCTACCCTACCCGAAACTGCAAAGCGTTTTAAACTTTTCTGTGAAGTGAAACAATGGGGACAAGGAAGACTCGAGAGATTGGGGATTCAACCGACACTCAACACTGAAAGGTACCCACTTTCTCTAACTTGATCTATTTTCCCCAATTTTTTTTGTATTTTCGGACCAAATAAATCTCCTATGAACCCTAATTTTGGAACCCTCCAAACCCCAAGAATTTTTAGTCTAAAACCCCAGTCGTTGTTGCCCCTTTTTTTCAGAAAAAACCCCCTGATTTGGAAGAAAATGAGGTATATATACCTCCAAAGTTTTGATCTTCCACCCTTGATTTATCCTTAATCTGATGGCTTTCAGTTCTTTTGCCTCACTTCACTTATTTGACCCTGTTTTTGTCTCATGTATTTCTCTGTTGGAAGTGATGATTTGGCAGGATCAATTGGGAATTTTTGTCTGCATACATTGCCAAATCACCCCAAGGTACGGTTTTGGCTTCTTCCTCCCTCTTTCGTTTTTGTTGTCTTATTTGATTTCCAATTCTTTATTTATTCACGTGTTCACCTCTCTTTGCAATCCACATGTGGCTGATGACGTGGCTGATAAACAAAATTTGGAGGCTTATTTGGGAGGTCAACTAGGCTTGCCATGCCATGTCAGCAACGACTCCTCGTGTTGACTTCTTGACCATCGAATCTCTATCAAGCTACATTCAAAAATAAGGTGAAATCTCTTATTGCATACACCTACCGCTTTTGTTCCTGTTTAAGTACGGTTCCATAAATGAATTCTGTTTTGAGAGCACATATAGATGTGCCAGTGCATTGCTCTTGTTTGAACTTTGAAATCGGTTTTGAATTAAGCTTGAGCTTTTGTCATTATATCTTTGATGCCTTTGAAATGAAGTGGTGACCCCCTTAGATTAACTTCGATGAAATGTTGTTGTGTGTGAAAAGTGGATATTTGAATTAAAATAAGTATAGTGGTGAGGATGCTTGAAACCAAACCATATGGAGATGTATACAACATATAAAATATGTGAAAAATGTATGTTGTTGTTATTGTATAAAATGGATATGTATGCATGCTCTGAATTGTAGAGGAAGACTGCTTCCTTTTTCTGCTTCGAAATGGATTGAGTGGGTGTTGTGGAAATGACAAACTACCTATGAATGGATGTTGTTAGTAGGCTGTGCAAAAGGTTAGAATGCTTACACTGTAATGGATAAATAACAATGCTAATTTGTGCTAAACTAGAATGTTAAATATCCTACTACGCTTGATGGCGACGATGAATTTCAAAAGCTTAATCTGTAGTGCAGTGACTCTGTAAATGCTTCACGACTCCATTTGCCTTCCTGATCTTGCAGGCCAGCTTCATAGCAACAATGCCAAGCGGTGTTAGCGACGGTGTCAACTAGTGCTAACAGCAAGACTAATTCTTCATCCCTAAATAGCTCGGTGGGTCATGGCTTTGACAACGGGGTTGATTTAGGAACTTGTGTATTTACATATTTTTTATACTTTGCATGCGATGCAGTGTGGAGGAATATGAAAGTTCTTGTTGTAAAAAACGAAATGCAGGCTCATTTTTTGTGGTTTTCAATTATCAAACTTATGTAACTAAAATCTTACTTTATTATTACTAATGTAATGAGATACAGAAAAAAGGAGATGGGCCCTAATGGAAGATAAAAAGACTAACACAAAATATTCCAAAGCTAAGGCCGAAGCCCAAAGCTAAATTTACCCAACTAAAGTTTATTGTCCTAAAATGATAGCATGACAAGGCTAAAAACCCAAAGCTAACAAGGAGGGCTTGGTCCAACATAGAAAAGTTAGTCCCATTACAAACATATATGCAATGCAAAAATCCATTAAAATGCCTAAACAAATTAAGATGTCTACCAATTAAAATGGATGTGCTATATGAGACGATGCAAGACAATTAAAAGGAAAATATTTATTATTATTTTTTCTATCATGAAATTCAATGTGATCTATCCAAGTTTACATGTTAAAATGGACATGCCAATTTAAGCTAGCGCTGAATTAAAAATGACTAAAGTCCCCCTGAAGCAAAAAATGACCAAAATGCCCTTGGGTGACCCTAATGCCAAATAAGATATAAATTGATTTAAATTGAAGGATATAGGACAAAAATGGGTCTCTACAGCTGCCCCTCTTTGCGATCTTTCTAACCATCGGGAAGTGTACAAAAGAGTAGTTTGTATACTTTCCGAGAGTTGGGAAGTGCGTAAAGACGTAGACACCCATCTGATTGAAAGTTTTAAACAAGTAAATTGAAATTTTGAGGGTAGAACCCCCTGGTTCAATCGAAAATAGCTTGTGAAAGCCCACTCTAAAATAAATAACTGGAGAAAAACCACCCTGGATCATTCCGAACTGAACTGAAGAATGACCACCCTCGATCATTCCGGCGCAAACCGAAGAAAGACCACCCTGGGTCAACTGAAATAAACTAAAAAACGACCACCCTCGATCATTTCGAACTAAACTGAAGAAAAGACCACCCTGGGTCATTGAAGCATTGAATAATTAGAGAATTGAAGAAAGACCACCCTGGATCATTGAAGTAAATTGAAGAATGATCGCCCTAGACCAATTAAAATTAACGGAAGAAAGATCGCCCTGGATCAATTAACTTAAGTTGGAACGGCCTGGGTCTGTTTAAATTCACTGTAGAGAGATCACCCTAGATCAACCCAAATTCACTGAAGAAAGATCGCCCTGGATCAATTAACTGAACATGGCCCGCCCTAGGTCAATTGAAAGTTAATTAGAGAGGTTGCCCTGGATCGACTTGAAAACAACTGAAGAAATACCGCCCCGGGCTAATATGAAACTATCTAAAAGACCATCCTAGGTCATGTAACTGAAACGAGATCTCCCTGGATCAATTAACTGAAGATTTGGGTCAATTGAAATTTGCTATAGAAAGATCACCCTAGATCAGCTGAAATTCACTAAAGAAAAGATCGCCCCGGATCAATTAACTAAAGATGGACCGCCCTGGGTCAATGTGAAAATCACTTTGAGAATGATCACCCTAGATCAGCAAAAGAATCTTTCAAAGCATACTATTCAAGTCAAATCTAGGGCAAAGATGAAGACAACAACAAAAAAAGTTGCAAGTAAGCAAAGTCAAGAGAGCAAAGATTCAAAACATCAATCAAGAAGTTTTCAGTTACAACATCAAATTCAGAGTTATTGTCCACAGGTATTCTCTTTCAAAATCACTTCCATGTGATTCAGATTCAATTTTCAAGATTTTGCTTCGGTTCCGTCCGAATGCTTCGACTTTTCCATAAGTCAAGCTCGTTTCCATACGAGGTAGCTCAAACTTTGGTTCCACCCAAGCATTCAAGGGCTTTTCCACAAGCCAAACTCGTTTCCATACGAGGTAGATCAAGCTTTGGTTTCATCCAAGCAACAGAGGCTTTTCCACAAGCCAAACTCATTTCCATACGAGTCAGTTCAAGCTTTGGTTCCATCCAAACATTTAGGGGCTTTTCCACAAGCCAAACTCGTTTCCATACGAGTCAGTTCAAGTTTTGGTTCCATCCAAGCATTCAGGGGCTTTTCCACTAGCCAAACTCGTTTCCATACGAGTCAGTTCAAGCCTTGGTTCCATCCAAGCATCAGGAGCTTTTCCACAAGCCAAACTCGTTTCCACCCGAGTCAATTTAGCCTTGGTTCCATCCAAGCAGCAAGGGCTTTTCCACTAGCCAAATTCGTTTCCATATGAGTTAGTTTAGCCTTGGTTCCCTCCAAGCAAGGGCTTTTCCATAAGCTAAGTTCATTTCCATATGAAGTCAGTCTTCCAAGACCGAACTCTTTTCCACATGAGTTGAGCCTTACTTCCAAGTGGGCTCAAATTAAGCTTATTTCCAAATAAGTTAAGTTTCAATCAAGTTAATCTTTTCTCGCTTCCATGCGAATCTGCAAGAAGTTGACCTTAAAATAGGTTTTATTTTATAGTTTCAAATAAAAATAAAATAAAAATGAAAAAGAGAAAAAAAAAAAGAAGCCAAAAAAGGGGGGGTTTGGTAATAAAACGGGTGTCCACGTCTTTGCGCACTTCCCAACTCTCAGAAAGTATACAAACTACTCTTTTGTATACCTCCCGTTAATTAGAAAGCACGCAAAGAGGGGCAGCTGCAGACACCCTAATTTCGCTTGTTACCTTTTAATAAAATTGAGTGGCTCCTAAATTTCCATCAGGATCACCCAAGGGCATTTTGGTCATTTGTGCACTTAAGGGCGTTTTGGTCATTTTTGGTTCACTGATAGTTTGAGATAGCTAAATCATTTTTGGACATCATGGTAAAATATTGAATATCTTCTTAGGTTGATCCTAACTTGATTGCATCAGAAAAGTCCAAAAATATTTTAGTTTTGTTGCATTGTTGCCTTTTCGCATTTTTTGGCTTGGCTTGATTTAGTAATTTAGCTTTTTTAATTTGATCATGTAGCTTAAAACGTTTTAGTTTACATAAATAGGATTTGACATTTTAGTTTACATAAATTGGATTTGGATAATTTTGGTAATGACATCGGTTGGAAAAGAGAATTACAAAAATGAAAATTTTATTTGGTAAGGCATTGTTGCACGTTAGACTAACCTCTTAGGTTAGTACTATAGTCAAGGCATTTTAGAATTAAGAGAATCGCATTACATTTTTCCTTAGTTTCATGCACATCATCACTTCATTTGATATAGTTTGTTGACTTAGATTTTGTATGAATAAGGTTTGCATCTTTACTAGTAACCTTGATGATTACATGCGATTAATGGTGGCTTTCATTTGCATTGTATTGTCACTTTGCATATTGGATTTGGTCATCAATAGTGGGTAAGGGGAAACATAAATTGATTGCATAGCATAGGATCATGCAACTATCTACACTTTTGTCACTAGCATGAATAAAGAAAAGGCAATAGAATTTGGAGAGCCTATTTTCCTTATCATTATTACATTGGAAAATTACCTTTGAAATTGGAAGAAAAGTGAGGTTTAAACTACAAAAAGGGGCTTAAGCCATTCTCCCCAAGATGTCATTACATTACCATGGCAGTTCCTAGCTCTGAGTAGGCATTCCCTAAATCCAAAATCAAAGAGCCCAATTAGACACAAAGAGCTACATGCAAAACAACCAACTTCAACAACGCAGTCCCAGAAAAATGCAAATTTGATTACCTTGGAGAGCTCGAACGGGAAAACTTTGTAAATGAAAGTTGTAGAGGACTCTTGGGGCTTCGATTCGGGCACAAGAGTGACATGATTTAGATCTGGAATGAAAGAGATATGGGCCCTGCAGTCCAAGCCTCCAAAAAGAGCAGAAATGCTGGACAGCAGTCGCAGCTCGAGAAGACTTCAAAATCGACACCCAAAACAACCCCAATTGCCAAAATGGTCTTCATAAAGGTTGAAGAGCACTCTCCAAGCTTTCTCCAGCCTACAAGAACACACCATTTGGAGCTGAATTGGGAAAGATATGTATTTTTGAAGTTCAGGGTACAAAGTTGATTCACACGCAGCAAGCGACTTTGAAATTAAAAAGCAAATTTGAAGGGGCACTTTGCAGTATGGATTTTAAAATAGGAGGAAAGGGGCTCAAAAGATCCAGGGCACATCAAGCATTCAAGTCCAAGGCAGCATAATTTGTTAACATTTATATTGCAGACATTTCCCATTAAGTTTGAAGCATCCAGGTGGTTTCATCACTTGCATTCTAATGTTTTACTTAACAACATGAGCATGTCATTGCAGCATACATTGCATTTTCACTATGTTACATAATTTCCCCAATCCAGCAACGAAAAGGATAGCAAGCAGATCAGTGGCACTCAAAAAATCACACACACACACACAACACGTTGTTCCACAGTAAATAATCAACAATCCAGTCCAGAGCAGAGCATAATAACCTTCACTTTATTTGTTGTCCATTTTGTACAATACATCGCACACTTTCCAGCATGTTTGCATTGCACTTTCACTAAAAGCATACATATTTATATATATTCTACTTACATAGTCAATAAGGTGGCCTTTGCAACAAGGGTCACGCAAGTAGCAGTAATTAATCCCCACAGGAAAATTCACAAATGCACTCCAAGGTTCTTTTTTTAGGCCAAGTATACCTCAGCAAGGAGTTCACGGGTTAAAAGCCAGCATCAAGAGCCATTGCTGATGTGGCCAAAATTGGATGACCTCCAAATAGACATCATTTAGCCACATCAGCTATATAAAAGACAAACCAACAGAGCTTGCAAAAGGAAAAGGGAAAACCGTAACAACTTCACCGGCTCATCCCTTCACATGCTGAATTAGTTGTTCACTTGAGGAAGAAGACAAAATAGGAATTAGAACAAAATATCAAAACTCCTACTTCGGAGAATAATTGAAAATTAGAGAAACCGTAGGATAAAAAGAAAATCTATGGATGGAATTCAAGAGTGGGGAGGCTATATAAGCCTTATTTTTCTTCAATTGGGGGGGGGACGGTTTTCGAAAAAAAGGTGGTTGTTCTAGGGTTTTAGTAGCCAAAAATTAGGGTTCAACAGGAGATTTTTTTTTGGGAAGAAAATACAAAAAAAAATTAGAAAAAATACAAAAGGCTAGTGAAAGAGGATACCTTTCTCAGTTTTCTCGGAGTCTTGTATCCGTGGAGTCCATCTCCTTTCGGTTCTTCGTTTCCCCTTTAGGTTAGAGCCATTTTAAGTCATCGAAGGTGTAATAGGAGGTGTATTTGGGGTATGATTGAGTCGGCTTTGGGATTTTCGAAGAAAAAGGCGTAGTCTTTGAACTGTTGAAGCGTCTGCGGTGGTTTCTTGGGTGAGAAAAGCGGTGCTGCAACTTTCGTTGGTGAGGGAGGCGCGGGTCAAGGCGTTGAAAGGGAGAAGAGGAAGAAGGTTGGGCGGTGATAACTTTTTAGGAAATTTTAAGGTAGTTTTCTAAACCCTATCAGTTTAGCCTTTTATTTTAAGTCGATTAGGTCGAGTAATTTGTCTTTTAACTCACTTAAGAACTAAATATTGTGGGAGCGTTTAAATAAATCCCTGTATGTGTTGATTCGGTTTGTTTGAGTTCCTCTGGTTATAGGTTTGATTCAATTTGACCCTCTGCAAAATGATTTCACAATAAAAATCAAATTTTTGGTTAAAAGTTAGGTTTTTTTTCATGAATGAAAGATGATGTAATTGGTATGTTTGGCTGAAAGATTTGTCCTTTGAGTGAAAGATTGGATTTTTACGAATAATTAGTGAATAATGATGACACCTTGGAATATAAATTGAGGTTTCAAGCAATTTGTAAATAAAGGATTAAAGCTTTAGGTAACTTGAGTAAAAATGTCATCTTTGAATATATGATTGAACTTTCAAGCAATTAATAAATAAACAAGTTATATTAGCCCGCGCTTGCGCTACGGGCGTTCTTTATTTTAGAGTGGTACTTGATTAACTGATTGAATAAGGATATTAATATAATCAATTATATAAGGGCCAAGAATATTTTTTTTTTGTTCTAGAGTGGTGCTTGATTGATTAATTGATTGGATTATATAAGGTTGCAGTAAAAATGCAATTATTTAAATGGATTAGTTTCAATATTTTTACCATTCTGAATTAAATGCATTTGGTCTGGTGGTAGAGTACTGGACTCTTAGTTGCAGCCTACCTAGACCATGGGATCTTAGGTTCAACTCTCACGAAATGTGAGTTTATTTGTAATTTGTTTATTTATGTATTTGGTAGGTAGGTAGTTTACTTATGGGCATAGAGATTTATTTGAATTGTAATGAGATTTCACTGGGTTTATTTGTTGGCTCGTAGATTAGCGTTTCAGTAATGTGCTAATCATGTAGCAGTGTACGGGTCTTCCTATGCGTTTATAATCCCAAATCAAGAAATGAAAATGATTCTTTCCTAAAAAAAAAAAAACTTTTTAGACATGCAAAATTAAGAAGGTCAAGAACATGTTTTTTTTTTTTGGTAAGTAATAGGAAGTACAAAGAGGTAATAAAATATGTTGTTAATTGGATAATAATACTCACATTGAACAAAGGGTGGTTTTAATTCAGAATGGTAAAAATATTGAACGGTCCATGTTGAAGGGATGGAGACGAAGAAAAAAGAGGAAAGAATGAAGGTGAAAACAGAGGGGAGTGATGGAAATGTTTGATTTTTGGCAAACTTGAAGATTGATCAGAACTGAGGTATTGAAAGGAAACAGCAACTGAGTTGGTGAAAGGAAAAAAGAAAACAGCGAGAGAAACATTAATTAAAAGTAATTAAGGGTTTAGGGTTTAGAAGCAATTAATTAAAAGCATTAAAAATTAATTAAAATCAATTAAGGAAGGGAAATGTGTAATTACGAAAAAGGGTAGAAGGAAAAGGAATTGGGGAAACTCATAGAGGGGCTTTTTAGTCATTCGAAAAGTGTAATTACGAAAAAGGGTAGAAGGAAAAGGAATTAGAGCTGGCAAAATGAATCCGAAACCCGAAACCCGCATGAACCCGCCCGAACCCGAACCCGAAATTACCCGAATTGACCAGAAAAGTCAACGTCCCGAACCCGAAAATACCCGAACCCGAGACAACCCGAACCCGAACCCGAACCTGACCCGAACCCGAGATCAAAATAATATTAAAAAATCAAGAATTATTTATAAAATAAAAATTTTTCATTATTTTTTAGAAAAAATCACATTTCTTCCTTTTAATATTAAATAAAGCTATTACATATATAAATAAATAAGTCCAAGTTCTTTATAGGTTCAATTAAGGGTCCATTAACTTTTAATTTGTTTAATCTAAGGCTTGCATTTTGATGATTTGTTTAATTTAATACTTAATGTGTTTTAATTTGCTACAATTTAGTATTAATTAGCATTAAATAGTTTAAATTAGTGTTGAACTATATGTATTTTATATTTAATTCAGTTAATTTAAATGTTGCACATAATACACAACTTAATAATTGTCGGTGGCGTTGTCTTTCCAAAGGAGAGTTTTCGCTTTTAGCAAGTAGGATCATTTTCTTCTTGAGACCTTTTACTTTTTTTCATCATGTAGGAGTCTCTGAATGTCTCTAACGATGAGACAGTTCTTTCGTTAGTATTTTTTAACAATTACTCAATCTTTATATATGTTTCATCCTTCCTCCGTTCCAAAATAATTGTCGTTTTTTGGATGAATGTGGTCTTAGGAATATATTGATTATCATGTTATATTATATACTCTATCTTATTATATTATAATTATCAATAAACTTATAGTAAAATAAAAGATAAACAATTATTTTTCTTTTAAAAAAAACGTGTATGTTGAATCAGGATGAACCAGAAATTCGATCGGATTCTGAATATCGAAAGCGAACCCGAACCCGACCCGGACCCGAACCCGAACCCGAAAATACCAGAACCCGAAAAAACCCGAACCCGAAAAATCCCGAACCCGAAAATACCCGAACCCGCCCGAACCCACCCAATTGCCAGTTCTAAAAGAAATAGGGGAAACTCATAGAGGGGCTTTTTAGTCACCCGAAAGGTGTGAAAAGACCAAAAATGGCCAAAAGGAGGCACCACATTAATTCTCAATTTGGTCTTTTAGTAATTTCCGATGTAGTTAAAAATAATATATAGTATATATTTAATATTCAAAATTAATATATAGAGGGACAAATATCAACTCTTTAACCCCTTATATGCAGTTTACTAAACTTCACTGATAGTGGATTGTAACATAAATCTAACAATAAAAATATTAAATAAATTTAAGAATTAAACATAAAAAAATTCAGGACTAACCCAATTGATCCGAATCCTAAACTCGAAAAACCCAAAACTCGAGTAACCTGAGGCCAAAACCAGAACCCGTCTGACCGGCTGACCCTAGACCTAGCAGACGCAAAACCCGAATGACCTGAACCCAGATGAGTCGAAACCCGAATAACCCAAGAAAATTACCCGACTTATTTGACCTGGACCCAGATGACCCGAAACCCGTTCAACCAGCCTGATTGACTCCAATTTTTTTTTTGCGTCAACTCCTCTAACTTTATAAGTAAAAGGAAATAATTGCATGTTATTCTTCTTTTTATATTTATAAAAACTTTAAATTCTCGTTATACAATCCAATACATTAAACTACCAATACACACTCAAAAATAGAAAAAGGTCAATCACAATAATTAAATTTTAAATAATTTTTGAACTTAATTAGTTTAAAAATATGAATAATTAATGGTTAGACAACTTATTTTAACTTTTAAACTTGATAATAATACTTTTATTAGTTTATATCATAAATGAAATTGGTCTAGACCTACCAAAAAGTTTCTAATTTTTTAAAATTAAAATGGTAAAAATAAAACATTTATAAAAATATTGAATTTAATTAAATAAAAAAAGAGTTTTTAGTAGATTAACTGTAAAAGTTTATTTCTAAAAAAAACTGTATAATTTAAACAATGTTAATATTTTAAAATTTCTAATATTATCTAAGTTTTTTAATTAAATTAGTAAAATGATAAAAATAAAATTGTATTATATTTAATTAATTAAAAAAATAGAGTTTTTAGTTGAGTAAAGCTATAAAAGTATATTAATAAAAACTAATATATATAAGTTTTTTATTTAAAATAGTATAAAATGGTAAAAATTAAATTTATACTATATTAAAAAGTACGTTCACCTGTAAAACTTTTGAATCACTTATTATACCCTTATTTGTCAAATATATTTCTATACTGCCATTTAGATTTCTATATTTTTTATTTATATATTTATTATTCACATTTACCGTATATATCTTGATTAATATGGATTACTTATAAAACTTAGATGAAATTTTATATTCACTATACTTCTCTATTTTATTTTAAATTTCTTTTAATTTAAATATGATGAATCATGTGCAACACACGTAGAAATGAAGACTAGTAGTTATAAAGGTTGCTCAAAACAAGTTATAAAGATATTAGATTTAATTAAATAAAAATAGAGTTTTTAGTTGAGTAAAATTATAAGAATTTTTTCTTTTTGGGAATAAGAAAGGAAAATTATAAGAGTTTAAACAATGATATTTAAGAAATATATTCGAAAAATAAGGGTATAGGTTAATAAGGTAAATAATTAAAATACCCTTTCACAAATTTTGCAAAGTGATTTTTTTTTAGTAATTATACTGTTTTTAGGCCCAATTAAATTCGAAATTACGGCCCAATTAAGCGGATCAAAACTGCGGTTTCATTTGGGCTGATGAACATAAATCGCACTTTTCCCCTTTCTGAAAACTAGCTACCCCTACTGCCAAAAATATAATAATAATAATAATAATAAAAAATAACCAAAAAGAAACCTAGCTACCCAAGAACCATCCGCAACCGCAGGGCGGTGACAAGCAAGGAAACTCGCGTCAACAGAGAGCAGCAGCAGATACTGTGAAGGAGGCCAAACAAGGCGGTGATCGTCGTTCAGGCCGCTAAGGATTTGAGGTAATTAAAATTTCAGTGACCCCACTATTCGCCATGTGGCTACGCCACTGATCATGAGATTTTATCAAGTGTTCTAAAATATCTTGGTCTGTTTCAGTTTGTGCTTTTCTTATGCAAGTTATATGAGAACCCATGAACCTGGTTAATGCAACGATATTATAATTTAGGTCTCACATGAGAATTTAAACATGTTTGGATGTCACCTATTTTCTTCTTGCATTCATGAAGAGTGTATTCAGTCTTAGGGTGATTTAGGGTTTAGGGTAAAGGGTAAAGAGTAGCACATTTAACATGTTTGATTATGATTCCTGTATGTTAAAGAGCAGCACGTTTAAAGTTTCAAGAAGTGGTTCATCTTTTGCTGACTAGATAACTATTCTGCTCCTCACACTTAAGTTAGCCAAAGATTGCTTAATGGTAACTAGTTTAATGAGGAACTAATAATATTACTGTTATCAGCAAGTTCAATTCCTGAGCACTGAATAGTTAAACCACATCTAATGATTTGCATTATTTGCAGCTTCTTAACAAAATGGGCAAAAAGAAATTCATTGACAAGAAAAAGGCGGCAACTTTCCAGTTATTTGCTCGAGACTCCTCCGATCCTAACTACAGTAATGCACCTGGCAGTGACAAAGTCTTTGTCCGAGTCGACAACAACCCTGTCTCCTTTAACACTGTTTTTGATGAAGAAAATCATTACTATGGTGACACACAGTACAATGATGAAGAAGACTCCAGATTCGCTGATGCACCTGATGATGATGGTGAAACTGATGACGAGTACAATAGAGTGTCGGGAAACCCCTCTGGTGCAGCCATATATGAGAAGGGTGCATTGCCGGAGAATGTCAGGAGGGAGATTTTGGAGCTAGGGTTTCCTGATGATGGTTACAATTATTTGAATCATTTGAGAGAGATAAGAAATACCGGTGGTGGCTCTGCCTTTTATCCTAATCCTAAGTTCAAGCCTGACCAGCTTCCTCATGATGTAAAGGTTGGTTCAATTTGTCAAATTTCAGTGAATTTGGCGTGATTACTTATTTAGTTGTATTTGATTAACTGTTTTGTGTGATTTGCTTAGGCCTATGATGCTTCTAGAGTACACATTTCGGAATCGAAAGGGGATTATAATGAGAAGTCAATTTACAATGTTGCTTCAAAGACAGTTAATGCGAGGATGCAGAAAGTGGTTGATCCTGAAGTGGCTGTACTGCTTGATGATAGTGATTTGTCACGGTTTGGTTCAGATGTTGAGGATTTGGAGGAGGATTTTGTTGTTAGAGCAAACACTGCTGAAGCAGAAGATGATGAGAATGATAAGAATAATAAGAAATTGAATTTAGTTGAGGAACCTGAGGTTAGTAACAAAGGTGTCAAGGACGTCAGCGATCAAGAGTTTGCAAGGGAATTAAAGAATCATGTAGTTGATGAGAAGCCACGGCTCCGGCGTCTCTTGGATGAGCAATTTGACATTGTGAGTCTTGGTTTAGTAATCTATATTTGATTTACTATATAATAATTCGTGTGTTTTAGAACTTATTAAATTGTAGAGGGATTACAAGACTTCCTATAATATTCGGAACTCTGTTTTGCCTAACAAAAGCAGTGTTGTTAAGGCGCTCGCCTAGGCGCACCTAGGCACTCAGGCGAGGCGTTTTCAGGGTCCATCGCCTCTCATATTTTTAATTTGAGCGCCTCACTTCAATCATGCAAGTGCTTTTTTGGCGCCTAGCGCCTCGGGCGATATGAGGGTCCTATCGCCTAGGGGGCGCCTTGCGCCTTTAACAACACTGAACAAAAGTCAATTTATGTTGCTTGTCCAAATTGTTACAGTAGTTTATTAAATTATGACGTTGTCTAAGATCTTAGCTTCTGGTTGGTACCCTTTGTTTGACCTTCAAGATTATGGAACTAATTGTGATTTGCTTTATTATCTGGTTGTATTACAGCTTCAACTTCTAGAATATGGCTCTGATGATGATCAATATGAGGGTTACATGGTTGAAGAAGAAGAATTTCTGGCTGACAAACTAAAAAATGTGCTTAATGAAAATGATATGGATGAGTTAGAGCATGATGACAAGTACAGAGCTCCTGCTGATGTATTGCATGGTAGTGAGAGACCAAAAAGCAAAGAATTACAGGACTCTGCTGCTGATGTCTTGCGTCGTTGTGCTGAATATGCTGAAAAGTATGAAAATGAATGTGAAGATGAAAAAGTGGTGATCGTGGAGGAAAGCAGTGATGAGTCAGAGAAATTTGATTGCGAGAGCATCATTTCCACGTATTCAACTCTAGATAACCACCCTGGAAAAATTGAAGCTCCGGAGGTGGCTAGGAAAAAGAAGTTGGCTGAAACTGTTTCTGGGGCATTGAGTGCAAAAAATAAGGTCATATCCCTTAGAGGAAAAGAGAAGCTTCCTGTCGACTTCTTACCTAATAGCAGAAAGACTACTACTGAAAAGGTCAAAAGTGCAGGTAGCTGTAAACCTGAACAACTGAATAGAAAGCCACATGGTCAGGAAACAAAGGAGGAAAAGAAAGAAAGGAAGGTATATATATTTGCATCTGCGTTGGAATGGGTTTAAACTAACCTGATTGAAATGTTTTCATTCTTTGAAGTGATATTTACGTTTTGACGTCATGTTATGGGGCATATTTGTTATTGACTTGATCATTATGCTTCCAGGTTGCTGTTAAAGCAGAAAGACGTGAAGCACGGATGATGAAGAAGGCAATGAAGGAGCTGTATTGTAGTGAAACCCAGCAAGCTCTGAAAGTTGCTGCTATAGCTGGCCCGTCTTCCATTCGTTTAATGTAGGTATGTATAGTGTGATAAGTTAGATACGTGTGATTTTCTTCATGTCATTTTTTCCTGGAGCCATGAAATTTCAAGATTTGGAGAGAACACTATGCTCAAGATCTTGCTTAGAAATCCTCATAGTAACTTTTGGATTATGTTGCCATTATTATTAAATTAAATGGGCAATGTACCAATTTAGGTTATGTGCTTTGAAGTAGTAAATGGAAATAATGACTGCTCTGATCTGATCTTATGTAGGGATCAATTTTTGCATCCATCAAACTGTCAATGTTTGATCAATTTTGTGATAGAAGTCGGTACGTAAGAAGTTCCAAGTATGCTTTAAATGAATAGGCAAAGGTTTTGCCATGTAGTAGGTTTTGTATGAATGGTTGACTAGTTTTGACAGAAGTTTCATCTGCAGCATCTGATTTTGTATGGATTCCCAGATAGAATATACGAGCTTAGCCTAATAATATTTGGTGGCTTCGCCTGTCCTGAAAGGAACCTATTGGTTGAAATGCCTAACCACTAGCGGGCAGTAAGATTGTTAGTCCATATTTATATCTCCGTTTTCAAAATGACATGGCATGGCAATTGAAATGAAGAAAATTAAAATTTGATTTACTCTAATCTTCCTTGTGGTTTACAATGGAAGGGGCACAGATCCCATCAGATTGGAAGATGCAAGGCAGATGGCCGGTTTTACTCCAATATTCAGTAGGTTTCGTTTCAATTAATCCATGGGTTTACGCTTTACCGTGGTTAAAGGAAATTAATCAGCTACTTCTAAAGTTGTCTTTGCCAAAATACTTATAACACCCATGTCTAAAATACAACTTGTATGAGTAAATGATTGTTGTCCTGAAAATAAAAAATTAATGAAGCCATCAAAATTTCATTACTTGCTTAGCTGAACACATAAATTTGTATAACTTGCCATTTTCTGTTTCCTTTTTACTTAGAATGGCATATTCTAAACACTGTTCAGGCACAGATAAAATTTCCTGTCCTAAATTCCATCAAAGTGATCTTTAAATACAGAAATTTTATCATTTAAGTACCCTCTAGGCCAAAATATCTCTTCTAGCATCACTGTGTCTTTGTCAAGGTAATTCTCATCAACCTCCCCATTCTTTTGCTTCACTTCATTTGACTCTGTTTGATTTGCGATTGTTAATTTTTTTTCTTCACTTCCTACATTTTGGCTCCCCCTATATGAAACTTTTTTATGATAGCTTTATCTCAATGGCCTTGATAAAGAGTAAAGAAAAGGAAAGTAGAATCTATGGTTACTTTTTTCCTTCAATAGTTGTATTAAACATGCACCAAAACAATGACACTATTCAGGCAGTAACAGAAAAAACAAGTAGCAATAATTCACATGATATGGCAATGGCATTGCATAAGTTATTGATTCATCTTCTTTTTAGTTTAAGATTATTTGATAGAGTAACCTTGTCTTTTCTGTTAGGACAATATTCTCTTAAGCCCATGAAGTCATTCTTTTTTAGCAGTTGGTTTTGTTCAAGATAGACTTCAAAATTAGTATTCTGATGCACATACTAGGTTTCATAAAGCTACTTGCGGCAATGGAATATTTGGTAGCAACCTTGAAGGAAACTTGAATGTCCTGAAGAGAAAATTGGATCAAGTAAGAGTCCAAAAAGAGTGTACAACTTCAACCAAGAAAAAAACTTTAAACAGTGGTTGAGCTTTGGTTTCCAAATATTGAGAGGTAAAGTGCAGATCACAGGGAATAGAAGTGAGACAAAAGAACAGAGCAAATTAAAGAAGGGTTCCTGCCAAGTTGAGAACAGAGCACAAGTTGAGAACCAATTTCTTCCTGCCCCCATTGGAAGGAAGACGTTTTATATTGAATCTTCTTTTCTTTATATGCCAAAAAAAAAAAATTATAAAAAAAATGATTAATCAACGGGAAATTGATGGAGAGATAAAAAAGAATTGGGGAAGATGCGGTGATGTGAAAAAAAAATTTTCAGATTAATTAACGGGCTTTACTATAGTAGGGTTAACGTTTTATTTATTTATTTATTTTTATTTAAGAAATTAAAAAATATTAAACCTACTATTAATTTTATGTACAAAACCCTCGTTGAGCGCCACTTGACATTTGGTTTTTTTGACAAGTGTCAATAATTAATTTTCTAATGTTTGTTTATTATATTTGTATTCATTTAGTTTGGAATAAATAAAAGACATTCATCACTTTTCCTATATAAAATAAATTATCAAATAATTATAAATTTGTTATGAATATACATGTATGTTATGGATGTCCATGAATCTAATTAAAAGCATAGATAAGATTGATGACTTGGTCCATTCATACACATATACCTATGTACTAAGTTCATCCCCTTATATTTATGGTGATGTATCTATGTGCCTATAAATAGGTCACTTACTTTGTTATGGAATAAGATGAATGGGAACAATTTATCCCCTTCTTCATATTTTCTTCTTCTCCATATTCTATTGTCTCTCTATTCTCTTGTCTTTTTCATACTTCAATTATACTCTCTTGCTTTGTTTTGTTATCATTTCACAACAAAATTTTATTTCTTAACTGAATTTTCTTAAAAGAATTTATAAAATAAAACAGCCGCACGCGAAGCGCGGCCGAGAAATTCTATTGAGGTGATAATTATATGTTGAGGATGTGGCAAGAAATACAAGGGAATGGAAAATAAATTTTAAAAGTATAACGGTTTGAAAATTATTTTTAAAAATCACATTGGTTTGGTCAAAAACACGATTTGTGTTATAATTTCATTTATATAAATGAAAAGTTATTTTTTCTAAAATAGTTAGGTTATGTTTGATAAAAACTGAAAAATAAGTGCTAAAAAAACTTAAGTACGAGGTTTGCTATTTGATCCTCCACTCCATTTGACCCTCATGATGTGTCATAATTAGAAAATTTATTATTCTAAAACTTTATTCAATAATAGCCTAAAAATCAAGGGATTTACCCTGCAAACTCTCCATGTTTATAACTAGGGGCTAAACCTAGTTGAATTTGTTATCTTAATTATTAGGAGAGTCAAGTTGGATGCTCAAAAAGAATTCGGTGGAGTCTTCGGTGCTCCCGTTGTGATGCACCCACTTTTCAATGTGATGCACCCATTGAATTCTGACCATTGGATGCAACATCTATTTTTCTGACTGTCAGATACTAAAAGGTTTAACCTACTAAACCGGTTTTAAAAACCTTTTGGAAAGAATTCGTATGAGGAAGTTCTCGTGATAGATTTTTACACATTTTTTATTCCAGCCGTTGATATCAACTACAAATTTTTAATTTGATTTATTAATTTTTTCTCTAACTTTTTTACGTTGTACTTTTTTCTTTACAATGAAGAAGAAAAGAAAAGGATAAAAAAATGAGTAAATATTTCACGGTTTCTTCCTCAGTCAAGAATCTAACACACATGATTAATCAATCTATATAAATTTTCCTTCCTCTATATTCACATTCAATCAAAGTTTTTTTTTCTTTTTTTTTAAAAAAAAAAAACCCGGCTTGTTTA